>VWZD01003806.1:1244867-1515226 GCA_013396695.1 Sakesphorus luctuosus | reverse complement strand
CTTCTTCCCTTTTCCCTTGGCTGGTTGGGGGGAGGAGGAACCTTTTCTCTGTACTTGGGCAGTTGGCATTTTACCAGCTCAACCCAAGACATTTGGCCTCTTTGGGCATCACTGTAAACTAACATTTTAGATGTCATCCCTTCTTATTTGAGCAACACAAATTGTGCAGACAACAGCAACATTTTTCTTTAATGAACCCAGCCATAAGCACTGCCACGTTTACCATATTTACAGGGGGTAACATTCACTCAAAAAACCCCATTAATTCTCTTTGCATGAATATCATGTGCATGAGTGCATACACTTATGTGTGGGTTTGTGTATGTGTGTACACTATTAGTGTATGCAGTGTTAAAAGCATATATAGTCATTCAAGAAGAATGACTGAGGAAGTTTCATTAGGCATGGAAATATATTCAGCCCAGGATTTAAAATAACTCTTTAATGGCAAAAAAGGAAAAACTGTGCCATTTGACATGAGAAATCTATTTTGAACTGTATATATGCACAGTCTGTTTTCTGCTTTTCCTTGCTTGAAATTGTTGCCTGAAATATTATGGTGGCATGCAAAGGCTCGAAAGTTTAATTTTAAATTTAATTTGCCTGAATGCTGGCAGGATATTTTTACATAGTAAAATGGCAAGTTTGTAATATTTGGCACTCAGTGTCTATAGAAATGGCATTCAGGATACAATTTTGAGCTCATAAGTAAAATGAGAGGAAATCACACATGTTAATGATGATTTTAAAATATTTTCAAGACTATGTGAATGTAATTTCTGCCTTGATTTTTTTAGTTATATGGGCATCGGGGGGAGGGTTTGTAGCAGTCATGGATGTATATAAAGCTGTGAATGAACTTTTTCAATCTGTTAATCCAAATGTTCTTTAATGGATAAAAATAGAATCAAATTGCTTCACATAAAAATATTTACTTAGTGAGCTTCAAACAGAATTATTCTTCCAATAATATTCTGAATATTCTTGTGTTTTTGTCTTAAATAGAGTGCCAGAGGGTTACTTTGCAGCTAAAGGCTGGGCATCCTCACCTCTGTTTGCTTATGATCTGGTGGCACCAGTTGTTCTTCCTGATAGGAATGTTACATCTTGCTGAGAAAATATGTTTTAGTGGCTGTTGTTAATAGGAAGTATTTTCTTTGAGGTGTTCAACACTTGTTACCAATATAAGTTTCTCTTCAATCGTGGGCAAGTTTGTGGAGTATTTGTGGGGATCACTGAGGGTCTGTCTGGGTGATGCCACGGCCAATCTCAGGTTAAAAACCTCCAGGGATGGGGAATCCACCCCCTCTCTGGGCAGCCCATTCCAATCCCTGAGCACTCTCTCTGCAAAGAATTTTTTTCTGCTCTCCAACTTCAATTTCCCCTGGCAGAGCTTGAGCCCCCCGTGCCCCCTTGTCCTATTGCTGAGTGCCTGGGAGAAGAGACCAACCCCCACCTGGCCAGAACTTCCCTTCAAGCAGTTCCAGACAGTGCTGAGGTCACCTCTGAGCCTCCTCTTCTCCAGCACAAACATCCCCAGCTCCCTCAGCCTCTCCCCACAGCACTTGTGCTCCACTCCCTTCTCCAGCCTCGTTGCTCTTCTCTGGCCCCGCTCCAGATGTTGAGTGTGATGAGGAGCTGTCTGGGGGAGGTCCCCGTGATGTTGGGTGTGATGAGGAGCTGTCTGGGGGAGGTCCCCGTGATGTTGGGTGTGATGAGGAGCTGTCTCTGCTCGTGGTGTTGCCCCCAGAGCAGGTTGGTTCCCTGTGGCTGCAGCATCAGAGCAGAGTGCAGCACAAAGCACAGCAGGACATCTCTACTACGTGTGCCTTCTAAAGTCATTAATCTGGGCAATATAAACCCCTGGCCAGAGCATAGACACACATTCTGTTGTATCTGTTTGAACCACAGGCTCTGCTGCAGGTGTTCTGAGCTCACAACCCCTGTGGCATCATCTTGGGCAGTACCAGGCTCTGGGTTGGCCTCCTTATGGGCACCCAAACTGGCAGCAGTGCTGCCTTCTTCAACCAGGCTGCTTCTCCATGTGTCCCAGCACTGAGTGTAGGTGGCAGCAGAATGTCATTCCCACGTGCTTGATTTGGTCAGATCAGCCCTGCCATCCTGCTTTCATCAGTGCTGGCTCAGGTGTGACCATGGCAGTACTTTGTTGTGCTTCTGAGGTGGTCTAGAACTTGTGGGGAGGACCAGAGAAGATGAGAGAAAAGCTTTTTTCTTGGCTGAATGGCACATTTCTTAAGGAAAGTCTTTGGTTCAAAGTCTGTGTTTCTGTGTGGTTGGTTAGTTGTTTTATTTACTAAAGTAGTCCTTAATAAAGAAATATTTACTAAAGTAGCGAATGCTCTGTGAGCATTCAGGGCTCAAGACTGTTTTGACACAAACAAGCCTGAAAGTCGCAGTTAACAACTGAAACTCCTGTTTTTCTTTCCTGTCCTATTCTGTCCAAGTCATGTTTGAGAGAGTCCCTCCTGCCAGACTCATCTCACGTATGGCTGAAGGAACTCTTGCAGGAGAAGGTGCTGAAAGAATGCAGCTTGTCAGCTGAATGCCACAAGATGCTGCAATATGGTGGTTGTGCACCTGCGCTGCCTCTTTTTTCCTGAATGTTATTCCACACACACACGAAAATGTAAATTACTCTTACAGAGCCAAGCACATCAGTAAAGAAATGCTAAATTTAGCATTGTCCAGATGGAAGATAACTGAACGCAAAGTTGTGTGTGCAGTCACAGAGGAGCTTCACTTTTCACAAGAAGCCTTAGCAGGAACAGGTCTGTGCTGGAGGATCCAAGTCAGGATTGCACGATAAACGCAGGCACTGTGGGGAAACTGCATTGCTTGCTGAGAGGGGAGGAGGAGGATGGAACGATCTCATGCCTGGGGGCAGCAGCACAAGGTCCTGGAGATGGAACTGTGTGTCACTGCGTGTCATGCAAGACCTCAGCTCCAGCAGGTAGAGTTTGGCTTGGGAAAGTTATAGAGAGCCAACAAGAGGATGACTAAGGGAGATGCCAGGAAACTTTAACAACGCCTGATGTTACCAAACACCAGTGTAATTAAGCCAAAATGCATCATCAGTAACAAAAATAGCAAAAGCTCTTAAGAAAAAGAAAAGGCCAAAATACCAACAAATTTCATTTAAGAGACATTAGTTTTGACTCAAATTTTATTGGCATATTTTGACCTACTGTGATGTGGATTTCTTTGACTGGATTACCTGAGTTAATGCATTAAATACCATTAATTGTAGTTACTTTGTAGCCATGTGTGGCTTTTGTGTACCTTATAGAAGTACAAAGTGTTTTCTGTGGCTGTGGTTGTAAATAAATCCTGAAAAGACTTACAAGCATTGTTTTCAAGAGAAGCATATTTTTAGACTACTAAGTGAACTTTTCTTTCCTCATGTGATACCATGTCAGTAGTCTTTTTTTTTGTTAGTTTGTTTGGGTTTCTTTAATTATTAATTGACTTTATTGCTTGGCACTGTTCTATAGTGCTACTATTCCCTGTCATAATAATCAGTAATCTGCCCTTCTTGCTTTTCTTTTGTAAAAATATATATGAAGATAGAACTCATTATGCATGTCTTTAAAAAAAAATAAACACCTCTCTGCTCATATTAAAATTAAAGAATATAATGTATCTTAGGCTTCTTAAAATCTAAGTAGGATGAGGAATTCACTGCAGATGATCCTGTGGAAAGGCTTTGCAAGAGGAGGGCAATCAAATAAGGGATAATTAGAGTTACTATTTAAATATGCAGAGAGCAAAAAAGCTTATCTGGAAAAGCAGAGTGAAGTTATAACATCATAAGACTAATGTAAGAATGATTTGGAAGCAATAAAATTACATCTCCCTGACTTTGTAAGTACAAAATAATAAGCAATATTTAATAATGGAGTCTGTAATAGTCTGGGTTATAAACCCAGTGGTATGTGATTTTACCATTAGATTTTACCTGAAGGGGATAGATTGGTTTAACACTGGCAGAGTGGAGCTGTGTGAGGATTACAGGCACTTGGAATGTGATGTCTTTGATTGCTCAAGGTAATCTCTGAGCAGTTAACTCAGAATACTGATACAAAGGTAGTGGCACATCTGTTGTCCTTTTACTTCTTCCTCCAATCAGCCTGAATGTGTGAACACCTCTGAAGGAAGGGGATGATGGGACTGTTGCTGGTGGTGTCATTTAAAAAGGTTTGCTGAAAAACAGAATGATGTGTTCTTAAGAACAAATCCTGCTTGGCAGAGAAGTGGGTAGGATGGTCTTCAAGTTCTTAATCATCCCTCATTTTGTAACTCTGTCATTATTTTCATTAATTAACCAGAGTGGGTAACACAAACAACACACTTCTTCCAAAACTAATATTGCTGCCTGCTATTTATTCTGTAGAACTGAAAACAAATCCCAAACCAAACCAAAATGTTGAAGTGACACACAGGCAGTAACTTCATCCCAGAGGCTTTAATTGGGCGTCATCTGCAGCCTCACCACATTGGACTGAGAGGCTCTCTGGTTCCAGGCCTGCCTAATGCTGGGCACTGGGGGGAAGGAGCTGCTGGAAATGCTGGAATTCAGGAGCTGGGGCTCTTCCCTGGAGCTCAGCCATGGGGCAGTGTCTTGGTTTGAGCTGGCAAACTGCCAACCCTCCAAGCACAGAGTTAGAGCCTCCCCCCGCCCAGCCAGTAAAGGGAGGAAAGGAGAGAGGGAAGGGGGGAAAAAAACCCCCTTCAAACTACATTTATACCAACACCACGTGTATTTTACAGAAAAGGATTAGAATAATTTACACACTTAGACGAGCTAGAATACAGCATGACACAACTTTTCCACCCCTCAGCAAACACACAAACCCACAATTAGACTCCAATTCGCCCCAGAGGACTCAGTCCTCAGAGAAACAGAACCTGAATAGAGAGGAGAGAGCCAGAGCAACACATTTTACTTCCCCAAGAGCCAGTGGTGGGCCAGGCCCTCTCCATCTCCTCTGGGACAGCATCGTGCGTCCTCCCCCGAGGAAGCTGTGGGGTGACTGACCAAGCCACTCCCACACTGATTCTACTTCCTGGGAAAGATGATATCGTTATATAGTATAGAATACAATACTACTGGCTAGAAGCAGTCAGCTGGTAGCTCAACTCAGCTCAAGTCAGCTGACAGCTTCAGGCCTGGTCTGAATGTCAAAAACTCAAATTTAGGCCCACTTAAGTGAACCCATGACAGGCAGGTGCCAAGCAGGAGGGAGGTGGGGCCTGACCTCTGGGATTCTGTTGGGTTCCCCTGGCCCTTCCACAAGGTGCTTAACCCAGTGGTCCTGGCTGCCTTCCAAGTGCAGTAATTAAATTGCACCTTCCTAAATTCCCTCTGGTTTTAATTGGATTAGGTGTTCTTCACCTTTTGGCTTTAAACTTGGCCAACAAAACAACTGGTTTTCATTATGGCAGAGACTTCATTTCAGATTAGGTTATATTATCCTGGAATGTAATGTACATTGTTTGAAGTGTGCCAGGTGTTTCAGGAGAGCAGTGTACAAGAGAAATCAACATTTTAGTTCTATTTTTAATTGACTTTCTTTGTTGCACTGAAGGACACTCATTTGTTGGTTCTTCCTGATTGCTCTCTCAGTTTTCAGACCTTGCTGAGACTGTAGAATCAAAGACAGTTTATGAAAATAGTTTAGACTTTGGCTGCATCAAGGAAACCTTCTGTTTGCCTCTGTGTGCAGCTTTCATCTCTTTTGTGTAGTCAGTGAAATCTGGGGCATCACTGGAAGTTTGGTCTCCAGTTTGTATCCAAATGTTCACCTGCTCATGGAGATTGCTCAGTGCTTTGCAGAAACCAGCTTGTAAACAAGGGAATCTGTGCTGCATCCCCCTGAAATATGGCTTGGTTTCTACAGTGCCAGTAACTTCTGTTCGTGTACTGGAGCCTAAATAATTGATTTTTCAGTCTGTGCTGCAGCACAGTGTTTTAAAACCCAGGCTGCCTTGTCACAGTGTGCTGTGATTCCGCACAAGTTTCCATTAAATGAATGGGGATGCCCAAAAGAAGTATCAAGTGATGGGGGTGAATGCATGGATTAAATCCGAGAAGGTAATTTCTGGACAGTACAAACCTTTGATATGGATAAAATGCACATTAGTTCACTGAATGGTTCACCTGGCCCTAAATTCTAAATTTGGAACTTTTGAGCACCACTGGCTTGCAATCAGAATATGTTTTGCCCTGCATAAAATGGAATTATAATAGTCAGTTTGCATTAGCCAAGTCTGAAGTCTGTGTCTGGTTGGATTTAGTTGCACTCTGCTGATGACAGGGCTCTGTTTGGCTTCATGTTTGACCTGGATATGTGTATCTTAATGCTGTCAGTCTTCTCTCATGTTGCTCAGTGTATGCTCCTATCATGGAAAATCCAAGAGCCACAGGCCTTTATTAAATCATAGAATACACTTGTAATATTTACCTTTGAGCATTAGGGTTCTTCTTCCCAGAAAATAACCTGGTAGAGGATTTTGTGGGAGTTTCTTAGTCTAACCTCTCTGAAGACTCTTGAAAAAAAAAAAGACCCAAGAAGACATCCAGGCATGTCTTTTTTTTTTTTTAATTAAGGAGTATATTTCTTGTAATTGCACATAAGTCTTCTAAAATAGGAGGACCCCACCTGTATTATGGACTATAAATGCACTTTTTACAGCATTCTACCTCTTTGCTCTGTATGAATTCTGGAGGACTGCTCCAAACTGATATAAAGCCTTGTCTTTGTGGCCTTGGTTTTGTTGGTATGCAAAGGGGGAGGGTAAAACCAGCCTCCTGTCCTTCATCCTTCTGGAGGAGGATTAATCATGATCACAGCTGCAGAATAATGCACATCTTTGCTGCTGGGGCTGGAGGGGGGAAGGGATGGGCAGTAGGGAGAGCAGAGGAATCAGCTGCATTTCCTTCTTCCCATCCCTCTGCCCCTCGTGTCTCAGAGGACTGTGATAAATGGAGGAGTTGCAAGAAGCAGATTCTCAGGAGTTGTTTTCCTTCTGTGGACTGAGCTGATCCCCTTGTATTGCAGTTTATGCTTGCTGTTTGCCAGAAGCATTTCTTGACTTCACGTGCACTCTCCCTTACTGCAGGATACAGCACAGGGCTGTCTTTGCTGTATGAGAGCAGTTCATGTTAAATAAAGGCACAGATTTGCTGTTGCCCAGCCTCTCTCTTCTTTTTTTTTTTTTTTCTTTTTTTTGACTTATTAATCTTTCATGCATTTTATTTTTTTTCTTTAATCATAAGGAATGCATTCAGTTTAACAGTAAGACAGACACACACACAATGTTTGCATGGATTACTTCTTTCCTTGATGATGCATTAGGCAAGGGATGCCAAAATGCTGCTGGTTCAAAGGCACACAGATTTAGACCAGTGACTTTTGCTGTGTCTCTGTAGATGGCCTCTAAATGCCTTGCAGGTCAACTGGTTTTGAAATGGATAAAAGTGTGCTAATTCCTTCAAGGTAAATCAGAAGGATTATGACATCTAGGAAGAAGAAACTGCCAGACAGCTCCTGAGCAATATAACTAGGACTGACCCAATAGCATCTCTAAAGCTTCCAATAAAATTGCCTGAGGAGTCTGCCAAGAAGCCAGATGCTGCTGCTGGAGAAATACCTTCTGTAGCTTGGCATTTGTCTTGTAATTGCTTCCAAGAGAGAATAAACTGTAGCATGACAGTAGAAGGTGAATGGTTCCTCACTGCATGCTACTTGGGTGGGTTTTTTTAAATGTGTAGAAAATAAGAATGATTTTGGGATGCATTATCACTTGTAGAGGTCCTTATACTTGTTTAACTGTTTTAGAGTTATCAAACATTTGGGGGGTTTTTCCTCTTTTTTTTTTTTTTTTCCCTGGACATTTTGGCCTGGCAGCAATGTGGTTTCATTTTGGCTGTGATTCCTTTTACAGAATCTCTAACCTGATCACTTGGGCTTTGACCCTCTAAGTGTGTGATGTCATGGAGACCTCTCCAGTTGCGTGGTGGAGACCAGTGTGTTTCCCAGGATGGATGTTTCTCAGTGTGGAATTATGCTCCGACAAACCTGGCCCACGCAGTTTCAAGGGTCAGATTGTCATGTGGCTTTTTTTTTTTGCCCTTTACTACATTTTCCAGCTGTGAGAAGGGCACTGTCTGTTATTATTCAGAAACAGTGCTGCATGTTACCCACACACAGACAGTGCATGAGGCTTAGGGGAGGTGCTTCCTCCCTTTTAAGTGTTGAACATTCTGATGGATAGAAGGCAGAGGCATTTGTGGAGCAGTGTATAACATAATCAGATACAAGGCACTGCAGTCACAAATGAGATGAGAACAGATAAGGGAATCCAAGAAAATTATGTATGGTTGGAAATTTCTCCAGTACAATCTAGCAGCTGTTCTCAAATACCTGGGTTTGTATCATGCAGAATCCTGCCTGCTGTTCATCTGGGCAGCCCTGTGGGATCACCTGCACAAATACCATGGCTGGTTTGAAGAGTGGAGTCTTTAAATGGAACGTTCAGAAGTATTTCTGTAGCTAAAACTTATCATAGAATGACAGGTTTGGGAGGGACCTTAAAGATCATCAAGTTCCAACTCTGTGCTGTGGACAGGGACACTTTTCACTAGATCAGGTTGCTCAGAGCTCCACCCAACCTGGCCTTGAACACTTCAGGGATGGGCAAACACAGCTTCTCTGGGCAACCTGTGCCAGGGCCTCAGCACCCTCACAGGGCAGAATTTCTTCCTGATTTCTGATCTAACTCAGCACCCTTTCAGTTTGAAGCCGTTTCCCCTTATCCTGTCACTAAATGTCGTTGTAAAAAGTCTCTCTCCATCTTTCTTGTAGGGGCCCTTCAGGTCCTGAAAGGCCACAGTTCGGTCATGCATTTACCAGACAATTTAAAACACAGATATTTGTCAGTTGTGAAATGAGAATGTAACAGTAGTTTTTACTTGTTAGTGTAAATTCATTCTTATAATCCCAGAAGTTCATTGCTTTTCTCCCCTTTGCTCTGCTAGACAGTGAACTTTGGTACAAGTCAGGTGATTGAGTTTGGTGTAATAAATCAGAAGTCCATTTACAGCAAGTTGAATTCCTCTGATTAGTTTTCCTACTACTTAACTGTCAGGGAACAAGTGCTGAGTGTTGAAAAATAGCAGCGAATAAAGATCTTCGCACAGGGGCTTTGTGTTGTTGTTGACATGAGGAAGGTTTGCTTTGCTTTGCTGTAATGTCAGGAAGTGTTCAGAGAATGGAAGGACACAATGATCAAGTCATGAGACTGAGAAAATCTCAAAGGGACCTGAAGAAGTTGGTGCAAAAGCCACATACATTAAGCAGGTCAATATAAAGTCATTCCAAACTCTACTTCAGATTTCAAAGTATATCTTAAGTTGGATCTTGTGTAGATACAGTGATGTTATTTTATTTAAAATGAATGAGAAGGCAAGTCCCAGTTCAGTCTCACTTGCCATGTTAAGAAAGTCATCTTGACATAAAAAAAAGAGCTGAATTAAAATATCCCTTTAAAATATGGGAGATGAACAAGTTTCCTTCAACTTACTGTGCCACTTAAAAACATGCTGAGCTGTCCAGGATGTGAGACGTTTAATTCCATCACCTTTTCTTCCAATTAGAAGACACAGATTCTGATTGTGAGGAATTTGCATTTCAATATGAAACGCAGTGTCTGACATTGCTTTTACCTTCTCCCTGGTGATGCTCCTGACTGCATTCCTCTCCCTTTCCTTCGGTGTGATGATTGCACCACCTCACTTCAGTAATCATTTAACAGCTCTAATTACAGAATACTGTGATCCCAGCTGTGTACTTTGTCCTTTTTGCATTCTTAGTCTCTGTTCCTTTGGTGTCGAGAGGATTCACAAAAGAGCTGCTCTTCTGCTTGGCAAAAATAAATTCCAAAGGCCCTGCTTTGGTAACGTACAAATTTGCATTTTCTTGTCGCTTTGGAGTTAAGGACATTGAATTTCAGACATACGGGGGTTGGTTGGTGTGGTGTTGTTTACATCAGTCATGCTGGCATAACTTCTCTGACACTAATGTAGATACACCAGCATACAATTGGTGTGACTCCAACTCCGTCAGGATCAATGGAGTTACGCCGGTGTAAGTCACATGTACCACTACTGATTTTGTGCTGGTGAGACTTTATTAAGGAGGTGCTGCTGGTGGCAGGCTGTGCCTGGGCAATGTCTTTGTGGCAGGGGGGAGCTCACTTTCTAGTTTGCTCTGGTGCAGAGTTATCAGAAATTCTTCCTTGTTCCTGCTCCAGGATCAGCAATGAAGCAGTCTGGGGGGTAGTAAAGTCTTGGCATAATGCAATTCATGGAGGAAAAGCACTGAGGTAATTCAGTTTCTCTGAGCACAGGGCATCTCTAGTCCCATCTGAATGACTTCCTCTGTTATCTGGTAATGTGGTATTGGAGGAGTGAAGTTTTTAACCTGTTCCTTTCAGTGAGGGGCAGTGCTTGTGTTGATGTAAAAGCTCACAAATAGCACCTGGGGCAGAGCTTTGTGTCTCGGAGCAGCGAGTATAGTGAAAGGAGCCAGGGGTGTTGTGTTTGTACCCCCAGCACGCAGGGCTTTGCTGACTGTTTTAACAGCAGGAGAGTCCTGGGAAGTTTTTTGTGTCTGACCTTTCCCAGGAGTGGCTTATTTCACTCAGGGCTGCTTTCCTTCATGCCCTTGTCCCGCAGGCTTGGGTACCTTCTCAAACGTTGGACTTGATGGTCTTGGAGGTCTTTTCCAGCCTTAATGACTCTGGGATTCTTGTGGAACTGAAGGCATACAGTGATGCCACACCTGGTTTTAATAATTGCCATTTCCATTTTGATTTCTAGCCTTTAATTTTTTTTGTGGTTATAAATCTGGGGTTTGATTCTGTCCCTTCTAGCCTTGCAAGACTGCTGGAAGCCAATGCTGCTCACACTGCATGATACACTTAGCTCAGAGGAAAGGTCTGTATGTATACATCTGTATATAAATATTTTTCTGTTGGCCTGTAGTGACTCTCTCAGATCTCACAGTTTTCCTTAAAAGTATTTCAATATTCTTCCTCAGATAAATTATGAACCCACATCATGTAGTTTTCCCAAATGCCATCCTTTCTGAGTATTTCAAAAATTCTGTTAAAGCAAGGTCCATGTCTTCTATTTTGCCTTTGTTTCCTGACTGCTGTCCTCTATAGTATAAAATAGAAACTGTAATATTAAAATGAAACGTTAGTAATCTCCCATTAAAACTGTTGATGAAACCAATTCATTCCTTTGAAAAGCATCTTTTTAATGCAGTCAGCATTTTTTGTGAGTAGAAAATTCACAGCACTTCTGGTGAATAATTGGTGAGGTGGAGTGGGGTATTCACCACTATGTGGAGTGATTTCCAGGAGGAATTTCAGTAATTATTCCTGCCATCATTGGAATACTAATAAAAATCTTACTTTAGAAATATTTTATAGGTCAGTTTTTTGCCAAGATGCTCTTCTAGTGGTAAATCAGCTTCAATGGTGCTATTTACCCCATCTAAGGAACTGGATAACGTGCCTGAAAGATGCCCTAGAGAAAGAATAATGAAGCATATTGTAAACCACAATAAGCTTAAAATGTGTTATTTGCCTTAGTTACACGTAGGGTTTTTTTTTAAAAGAGCTTCTTGCTTTCAGGAGATAAGAGAAGTATTTGATAAATACAGTCAGTTATAGCAACGAGATACAAAGGGAAAATAAATGCTGTGGTTTGGGTACTAAATAATGTTCTGAAGTTGGAAGAACTAAAAAAGGTTGTTTGGGAAGCGTTCTGGAAGACACTACGGATGTGGTACAGAAACCATAATAAAGCACTTAAATCTTCTTCCTGTATCTTAATCTATAGAAAACCAAAAGTGAGGGGAGTAAATGCTCATTTTAGAGCAAACAAGGCTAAGTGTGAGCTATGGAGGCAGTTGGGAGTCTTTGCAAGCTGTGGAGCTCAGGGAGGTGGTGGGAGTAGCAGGATGCCAAGTTCCACAGGGGGGTTTGTAGTTTGCCAGAGGAATTAGAGGAGTTAAACAGGGCACTTGGCTTTCCAAACCTCTGCTGAGGGACTGAATTTTTGTGCAATATTTCATTTTGGGCACGTGGACAGTAAGATTCCTTCCACCTTTCCAGGCTGCAGAAATCCCAGTAAAGGAATGGCAGGAAAAAGCAGTGGTTTGCATGGAGTGCCGTGAGAGACCTTGTCACTAGAACCAGTGCTTTGTGCTGCTCTGTGGGCAAATGGCAAAACTTTGGGGCTAGAGAGGGACTGGCCCATTCAACAGTCTAACAGAGATTGCTGTGCCAGGATAGCCAGAATTTTAATGCATGGCCTTGCTTAGATTTTTCTGCTAAACACATTATAACAAAGTATCACAGAGGCATCTTCCCTGTTTGCTTTTGTTTGCTCCTCATTTTCTCTGTGCAGTATCTTAAGCTCTCTTTTACCTCCTGTTCCTCTTTTTCTGGTTCTCCCTTACAGACCTTATTAACTGCAGTGTATCGGTGGGTTTGAATCAGTCCCTTGAGTTTCTCTTTGGAATTAGTGTAGTGCCTGCTGGAATAGATGAATACTCTGATGTTTGCAAGCCCTGACCATTGGGGAAAGGAGCTGATGAGTGTGAGCAGCACCAGAGAATTCATGGCCTTCTCTCCCTGGAGGGTAGAAAGAGCACTGGTGGCAGGGATGGGTTTTCCATCATGTGTTTGTGTGGTCCCACTGCAGTTCTCTGTGTTAGGCTTCATGCTCAGATGGGAAGTGGGTGAGTCACGTTTTCTCCCTGGACTGCAGTCCTTTACACTTGAACTGGTTTCAGTTTTCCAGGTTCACTCACATTTAAGATGGTTTTGTCACTTATATTTTGCCCTTTCATTGTGCTGGACCTTGTTTAACATTTGCAAAACCATGGGCATCAACTTGATTATATTGGGTGCTTTGGAGGAAAAAAATATTTTCAAGACTTTGGAGGCACAAAAACAAGAGCTAAGGATGGTAGCACAGCTTTTGTTTTGTCAAACCAGAGTCTGGGAGGTACCATCCTATTGTAAAATCCCACTTTGGGGCTGTGGAAAACTTAAATACCCAGGGAATGCCAGGGCTTAGTTACAAATCCTCTCTAAGACTGCTTTTCTTTCACATAAGCAGATGGAAACTGGTTTCAGGGGAGGCAACTTCTTAAGTTTTGAAGCCCTGAAGAAAATTAATTAATTCATGTATTTTAGAGCCAGAGGGGAAGTCTTATGATGGTCTGGTCTGACCTCCTTCATCACTTGGGCTGGGGGAAGTTGCCCAATAACCCTTCCATGAGCCTGCTCAAGCGTGGTCGGAAAGACAAATGATTTGACAGAAATTGTTGTTTTCCAAATGCGTGGGGGAGACAAGTGGAGCATGGGACTAATTTCCCCACCCATAAAGGGTCCAACCTGTGTTAATCCTAACTACAAAGAATTTATGAAAATGTTTCTTCACTAAGGCTTTAGGTTTTATGCTGGCGTGGGAGTAATGGAGAACGCGGGCTTAAGACTTCCCTTGGAATTAAAAGCCAGTTAATTCCAGAATGCGCTGATTGTGTTCCTGCTGTAGCCACTTAATAAGGCCACACAAAATGTCAGTATTTTGTTAAAATGAAGAGCTCTGAATCCTCTTTAGGAAAAGCTGAGGCATGCACATAACACTGTAATAGCTGGAGCAGTACCAAGGCACACGAGAAGGTTGTTACAGGGGATACGTGGGAGATGATGGATTTTTTTTGGAAACGCAGCTAACAAAATTTTGTCTTTAGAGCAGGGAGAGAAATGTGGCAGAACTGATCAAAGGAAATAGCATCTCATTGATAAAACACATGCTGCAGTACTTCCCACAGTTGGGAGAGTGTAGTGTTTAACAACGGTGACCTAGATTGGAGGAGACAATAAAAGCTGTTGCGGTGAAGAGCAGATTGACTGCCATTCTCATCTGGGTAATAAACGGCTGAAATATGGACAGTGCAGGGAAGTTTACTAATGTGGCTTACATAAAGACCTGCACTTTTGGAGGAATTGTCTCTGTAGCAAATTCAGTTTGAACTATAGCTTGCATCTGACAGATGTTTATGTGCTCCTTTACAAAGATACCTATTACTTTATTCAAGGATCTATGAGGCTGCGAGAGTATGACCTGATTAGGTTTGAAAGTAAATCAATATGTGAACCTGTCCAAAAATAGATGTGCATTTATTTTAAAAAATATTGCTTAGTGGGATAGCCTCGAGGGGATATAGCTTTTCTGGAGAGTTTCAAATGAGATAGCAGTCATATGTTGTTACTTTAAAATATTCAGTGCCATTCAGATGCTACTTATTTCAGTTATCCTGCTGGAAGGAGCTGACAACAGGAGATGACATTCCTGATGCTTTGTACCCACAACGGGCTTCTAAGACATTAAAACTTGTTTAACTATGGACCCTGGGGGTATTTTGTATGTAGTTTTAATTTATTTTTTTTTTTAATAAATGGACCTATCATAAATATTGTCCTTTTGTGAAGTGCTTCATGTAGAGTTATGCAGTTAACCTTTAGGTAAATATAAATCCAAATTCTGGAAAAATAAACTGTCAATCCAGCTGTGACTTGAGAGATGCTTTAAGTAAGTGCCATTGAGCTGTAAAGGCTGATGCATCCCCACTGTGCTGTAAAACTAAATATTATTAAATTGGGTTGCACAGGGGGAGGGGAAGGAGATGGGGGTTGTGAGGGACATCTGTTCTCTCTTCTCTGCCTGTTTGTGGGGGTTTTGAGGCGTGAGGGAAGAGCAGCCGGGGGAGAGGGTTCCCTTCCAGCACCGCTCGGAGCTGGGCTTGGGCAGAGTCCTCTCCCTGCCCGTGGACCTGCCCAGGAGCACTGCACATCCTGCAAGTGTCACTTTTGGAGCTGTTATTCCTTTTCCCTCAATGATCAGCCTTCATTTGCTTTGTCCTTTTTCCTAAGAACATAAATCAAAATGCTTTTAGTTTATTTGGGTCTGTTACACCAAGAAGGTGTATTTAGCAACCACTGCAACTTCAATTTCTAAGTTGTTTTATTCCCCCCCCCTCCTTTTGCCATGCAGCACTTATTCAGATTCCACAGAGGAGGAACAGGGAATTTTGTATTTCGAAATCAGTTCAGCAGATTTTGAAAAGCTATCTTTGAATATTCTATAATACACAGACAGACTTGAAGAGCTTATTAAAGAAAGCCCCTGACACACTTCAGCAATATTAAATCACTTCAGACGGTGCATGGCAGTGTAATGGTACTGAAGCATTTTAGAATGTTTAAAAGAGCCTGGATTTGAAAGTCCTGGTGGCTTCACAGCCCTCAGTGTGAAAAGTGATTTAAACTGTCAAAATTATTTCAGTGTTTGCAGTCTGTTACTTTCTTAAATGACAAAGAAGGGACATTAGTAAATAACTATAACTGCAGTTAATCTCTGGCCAGCTAACCAGCTGATAGGCTGGGTTAATATCTTTATTAAATGCTTATTTAATAAGTGGGCAGCTGTTCAGACAGGCCAGATGGACTTCACTGTAATTGTGCTAATAATGAGAACTTTCTCACAAAAAAAAGAAAGGGCAATAAGAAGATGCATTTGGTGAGGGAACATCATGACAAATTGGCTTCAGGGCTGTGTGGTCTTCTGCCCTTGACAGACTGGCTCAAGTAGGGGGTTCATCCTTCCAAGCTAGAAGGAGCAGGAGTAATTTTTTTGCTTGGATGTTTATTCTTTGTGTATCCTTTGCCATCCCCAGACCTGCCTCCCTCATTCTGCTCCAGCACATTTCTGCTATGGGTTCACAGCTGGTGCATCTTTGTATCTCCCCAACAAACACATATTATGTAAAACTCTGTCTTGCCCGCTAAATGTTATCTTTTTGCCCTTATCCATTTATATTTCAGAGGTTTAATTAACTGTTCTAAGAGTTCTTTGCAAGAAAGATTACTAGATGGGTGTTAAAAATTACGGCTTTGTTTGTGTGGAGACAGATTCTTTTATCCTGCAAACATGATCATAAGCAAGAGGAGTGGCAGAGGATGATGTTCTCAGCACGAGCAGTGAATACAGTTTTCATTGTCTTTGTTCAAGTAAGAGAACGAAAGCACTGAAAGAGTGAAAATCTGAAGTTACTTTCTGGCAATATGTTTATACCTTGGAATTGTTGCATTTAACAATTGAGTCCTTGCAGAATCTTTTGGTTTTGGTGACATTTCAAGCTACTTTCAAAGTCAGAATCTTTGTCCTCCAGCTGCTGTTCCAGATGTGTGGCCTTCTGTCCAGCCTGAGTAGAGTCTCTGGTCTATTAAGACATCTCAGATATGCCAGAACATCTCAAATACAGATGTTTGAGGCTGGTCAGAGATAACTGTGTTTAAGCATCTAAAATTGTGGACAATTTGCTCTGTAGATGAAGAACTTTATATGTTGCTTCCTCAGTAAGTTTGCCTTTGTTTTTTTCCCTTTTATGTTTTAAACTCAGAAAATGACTGTTCCTTTTTGTTTCCTTCCTTAACAGCACTCGAAAGGAGTAAATGAGATGAACTGTTTGGGTTATAGTATCTGAAAGGCTAAATTATTCTCTTGGAGAGACATTCTAAATGAGCCTGACCGAGATCCTGGATCTGTGTGAAGAGGACTAAGGATATAGGATGTCAACTGAGACAGAACTTCAAGTGGCTGTTAAAACCAGCACAAAGAAAGACTCCAAAAAGAAAGGTAGTGACTCATTTCTCTTTATTTGTATGTGGTTTATACTTTAATCAGCTCCTACATCAGCCACAGTTTATGCATCTGTGGTTCTTCTGTTACCTGTGCACTCAGTCAAAGTGGAATTTAAGCTCAGTGCAACTCTGGTGTAGGAATATGGGGTTTGATTCCCTGACATTAAAAATACATCTTATTGAAATATACTCGAAATGTGAGAAAAAACTCACATATTATTTATGGTTCACAGAAGGAAATACAATTTTTAAAACTACTCTTAACAAAAGATAACTTTTTTCCTACTGTTGATAAATACATTTTCTTCTAAAGGCTTTTTATTCTATTTTCTGTTGAACTAACTGGGGCTTAAATGCCCTTTTTGGTACTGGAGGTTGATCTTACTGACACTTTGTGAAGTCACAGAGAACTCAGCAGCAAATTGTAGAGATTTAATTGTAATCTGGCAAAGGAAATATAAACAAGGAGGAGGAAAACTCAGAATCAAGGAATATCTATGGATAAATGCTTGGTTGGAGTAGATCACATTGGTATTTACAATTTTACTACAATTTTATCATTTCAAGACTTACAGCTGTGAGAAATGGGACAATACAAATCTGGTGCTTTTGCTTCCTGAAGGATTTTTAGTAGGGATTTTATCCTTAGATTTTTATAAGTATTTTTATTGCTTATGGTTTTAAATGCTGATGAACTTGGAGAACTTGAGTTCTAGTAATAATTTATGTTGTTCTGTGTAGCCATCTTTGGTTATTTTTTTAAACCTATACATGACTTTGAGGTTGGAAACAGATTTAATATGAATTGCTCAAATAAATAAAAAAGAAAAAAAATACTAAAAAAGAAAAAAACATACTAAATAATTTTAATACCTGAGACAGACAGCAGGATTTGAACTTTCCTGTGAGCTTTTGAGTTTGGCATTCTGTTTCTGTGGGTGTATAATTTAGCCATTTAGTTTTGAGGATTTTTTAGATTTTTATAAGACTGAAAAAAATTCTCATTTTTGCTCATATATGTGTGTTGCAAATTTTACTAATTGGTTGAATTTCTGGGCAGCAGCACCATTTGCTGCAGCAATTCTACCAAAACATTTACTAAGGCTTGGTATTTGCTTTTGTACCAGGAATCTTTATATTAGATTTTGTAAGAGACACACAGCAATTAAAACTCATTTCAAGTGTTTGTCTGGGAAAATGATTTAGAAACCTCCTGACTGCTCTAGGCCTAAACTCCCAAGGAAAAAGTGATTCATTTAAGATAAAAAAGCTGTAGTTTGGAAAGGCAAAAATAGGGGAACTTTGATGTAAATGAGAACGTGATGGAAGAGAGATGTTTAAGGCAAATAAAGAGAGTAAAGTGGTTTGGTTGTGTGATCATTCAGGTTTTTGGGGCAGGCAGGAGATTAAAAGATGTCTCTTTGCAATAGGGATAACATCTTTTTGATGTGTTCCATCTACGTTAGTTCTTCTGCTGGAGGGTGAAACTTTTGAAAACAGCAAACAACTCTTTTAGGAACTTGATGCTTATGTTAGTAAAACATTCAGCATCCAACCTCTAAAAACACTTCCATAAATCATAATAACTGAACACTTCTCTGCACAAAATCTGATTCTGTCCCCCAAATGGAAATTCTGAGCATTACCTTTAGTGCTGGGGGGGAGTATAAAATCCATTCTCTGGCAGCAGCCAGAGCTCCTGCTGCAAAGGAGGAGGGTGTGAAGAGCTGGAAGGGGCTGAGCAGCAGCAGCACATCCCCAGGATTAGTCTTGTTCTGCATTGTCTGTGCAGTGGGAGTGCATCTGATCCCATCAGCCAGCCCAGGGCTTCGGGAATGCTTCACCCAGGCAAGGTACACAATGCACACACTGTTTGCCATTCAAATCCCACAGAATGAGAGTCAAAAGGAACTTGGTATGCTCATTTACTCCTCATTGAGTTGGATGCCTTTGCCTGTGTTCCAACAAAGGAGCCCCCCTCTGTATAGTGGGAATGATGGACACGTGAAAAAGGAAGGTTTTTTCCTTTCCTTTTTTCCCCAAGTTCATTAACTGCGAGCAGTGGCAGGTAGCAAGGGCTAACATGAGGTCTCTGATGTTGCTAATCAATGAGTTTGATTATCCAATGGAACTGAATATTCCCAAGAAGTTAGTCTTGCTTTACAGAGAGAGGTTTCAGCTCTGATGTTTTCCAATGTTTTTGTTGTTCTTCTGCCCAGATCCATGTCCATGCAGGCACCTCCATCCAGAGCAGGGATGGGCCTCTTTCCCTGTGTTATCTGCTGTTTGGTGGCTCTGCTTTCTGCAGTTCATACCTCTGTGTGGAGTGTCTGTCCCACAGATATATCCTGTGCTGAAAGGGGATGAGGATTAGGATGGACAGGGTTCCTACTCTCAGCATAAATCTGTGTAGTGTCAGCTGAATCTTCAGTTCTCTTGTTGTCTGTGTAAGGATCTAGTAAGCTGATGTTTCTATTTGAAGTGTTCCAGTAATAAGAAGCTTAATTGCTAAGATTTCTAAAGTCTATGAATATAAAACACGATAAAATGCCAAATAAGTACAAGCAGTTGTTCTTATTGAAGTACAGTGGCTGCCAAGAAAATGATGGTTAGTTAGACGATGTCACTTACACACCTGTGGTGTAGTGCCTACCTCGAGTTAAAGGCACTGTAATGTCATTATAAACAGTTTAATAACCTGGACAGGTCAGAGGAAAGGTCCAGGAGGAGTTTAATGGTTAATCAGTGAGTGTGAATGCAAAGTCCTGCTGCTTGGGTGGACTGACTCCCTGCAGAGGGGTGGAACGTGTACTTGAAGTTCCTTCAGGGTTTCTTGGAAGTGCTTTGAGGTTCTGTTGCCCAGGCCACTGACTTTGGGGTGACAGGGAAACAGGTTGATTTCTGCTGCAGATGTGGCAGTCGACGATGGTTGGCCACGTATTTTACCAAGTATTTCTTTTCTGTGCTGTGAACGTGTCTCTTTTTGTAGTCAGATACTAAGCAGTTCTCTTTAGACACTGTTTTTACAGCCCGAGCTTTCTATCATAATCAACTCCCCAGTCTCTCTGCCATCTGAGCTGGTGTGTAAGACAATATCCTGTTCTAGAATTAATTGTTACTATAGGACAAGAACTTCCATTACAAAACCCTCTCAGAAGGGTTTACACAGAAACCCTCTCAGCTGTTTACACAGAATCACAGCTGATAAACTCCAGTGTACTGTAGGCAAGGTCAATATTACCATGATAATATCAAACAGTAATTATGTTAACATTATCACCCTGGATAATCTTAAAAACAGGCTGTTAAAAACTCAGGTATGAGTTTTGTCTTTCGTTCAGTCAATATTGATCTGCTGGATCCTGAATTTGATGGGCTCTAGAAATGCTCCCTGGTCGTTCTCCCAGCAGAGGGGTTGGAGCTTTAACTGCCTTGGAAATCCAGTTGTGGGAATGTAGCCGAGTCAGGCACTTACAGAATCACAGAATCATAGAATGGATTGGGTTGGAAGAGACCTCCGAGATCATCAAGTCCAACCCTTGGGCCAACTCCAGTCCCGTCACCAGATCATGGCACTCAGTGCCACGGCCAAGCTCAGCTGAAAAACCTCCAGGCATGGGGAATCCACCCCCTCTCTGGGCAGCCCATTCCAATGCCTGAGCACTCTCTCTGCAAAGAATTCTTTTCTGATCTCCAACTTCAATTTCCCCTGGCAGAGCTTGAGCCCCCCGTGCCCCCTTGTCCTATTGCTGAGTGCCTGGGAGAAGAGACCAACCCCCACCTGGCCAGAACTTCCCTTCAGGTAGTTCCAGACAGTGCTGAGGTCACCTCTGAGCCTCCTCTTCTCCAGCACAAACACCCCCAGCTCCCTCAGCCTCTCCCCACAGCACTTGTGCTCCACTCCCTTCTCCAGCCTCGTTGCTCTTCTCTGGCCCCGCTCCAGCCCCTCAATGTCCTTCCTGAACTGAGGAGCCCAGAACTCAACACAACACTCAAGGTGTGGCCTCACCAGCACAGAGTCCAGGGGAAGGGTCACTGCCCTGGGCCTGCTGGCCACGCTTTTTTTGATACAGGACACTTCCTTCTTTCTTCCCCGGACTGTCACTTTTTGCTCCCTGTGCTGGGAAATTCTTGCCTATTGAGGGCCTGTGTTTCACCCTTACCTCCACAGCCCTCCTTTATATACTTTATTCCACGTTTCGAGCTTACAGTGCACGAGATGCTATTAGAGAATTACATTTCTGCCATCCCCCACATCCAGCCCTAATCTTCGTGCCACTCTTGCTGATCTCTGCTAGTAACTTGGTTGTAATTACCTCTTTGGAGAACTTGCTCACATTTTAAAAGACATCCTGAAGAGGTTTCATGTTGCTTTCTGAGTGGAAATTATGAAAAACTTTTCCGGAGATTTTGAAAGCTCTATTTGAGACTTTTTTGTGTTTTGTTTTTTTTTTTTTTAATGAGTTTGCCAAAAATCATGTGTTCCTTTAGCATTTAGAGAATTAATGATACAACTAATGCTCTTAAGTGCAGATTTGATTTCATTTGTTTATGTCGTCTGGTTCATTAAGAAGTGAATAAAAATTGTGTGTTTGTATCATTCCAGATAGGAAATTAGAATTTTTTATTAGCCAGAGTTGTTAGAAACATAAACCATGTTTGTCTTGTAGTACATGGGGGAAAAGCCATTTTGTAAGTGTGTATGGATTATTGAATCAAATTGAAAACATTTACTTGAGCTTATTGGAATTAAAATTGATTTAGAAACCTCTCTGGGGGAAATGTGTTCCATTGATGTTGAACTCACACTGATAACTGCCCTGGAAAATCCCTTCTCACAAAATTAACCAAAACAGTCAAACTCAACTGGGGTGTCAGTGAAAAAAAGTGACCCAGGCTACCAAATTTCAGTGCAGATCTGCCCCTGCTTGGGAGAGGCCAGGAGACTTTTCTGGAGATTTAGTTTCTTCCTCTTGCACTTAAACGCTGTAATTTTTCAATTTGAAGCTTAGGGCTTTTTTTGCAGCATCATCTCTCGTTGTATCTCCCCACAGTAAGACTTTGGAGTCGATTTGCACAACACCAGGGGCTTTTAAAACTGGGAACAAACACAGAGAGGAGCTTGGGCATGTTGACAGTCAGCATCGTGGTTGTTGATGCTGAGGGTCCCCTTGAGTGAAATTCCCCTTTTTAATGCCTTTCCACTGAGTGTGTGGGAAGCACGTGGCATGTGGAAGCAGATTTCACAGCAGGCAGGGTGCCAGGGTGGGCATTGCCAGATCTGGCCAGTGGGAACAGCAGCTCAGAGAGGGTGTGATGTGCTTGGTCTCTGCTGGAGCTGGATGTCTGCTCTGCTGGTGAGCTGGGCACGTTGTTCTGACTGGATGAATATCCACGTTCCGAAGCTGGGTTTGAGGAGGGAGAGCTCAGGTGAGCACCGGGAGGGCAGGGGTGGTTTGCATGGCACGGGCAGGAGTTGTGCATGGCAGGGCTTTCTTGGTGGTAGGAGACCTGAGTTTGATCCTCTTGGGGGTCAAGGTGGCAGAAAGTTTAACTGTCCCATTTTATCTCTCTTGCCTACTGATTAAAAGGAGTGAAGTGGCTCCAGGACCGTTCACATCTGTTGGATTGAGCCTCTGGCAGAGTCACATCTATTTCCTGGGTCTTTTAAACACTAATGAGAGACTGGGGTCTGTCTGACTATCTAAAGGAAAACCTTTGCATACCCAAGAGCAAAACTCTGGTCACACTGAGATCAAACAGGAGGTATCTGGTTAGTTTAAAAGCCTCTGGGGATCAGCAGCCTTTAAATGAGGTTATGTTTTGTCATGTTCAGTTTTCATCAGAGGTGCCTAATCCTACCCAAGTCCTGTTTGGGCTTCTTAGACCTCATTTGGGTCTAGTCCTTGGACTCATTATTGCTACATTTGAGAGAGGAATGGAGGGTTCTGATTGGTGTGAAAGTTACAGTTTTGCTGACACACAGAAATCTCAGTGTGGCTTTTACAGCTTCATATCCACGTCAGAACTTTAAATTAATAAATGCTATGACCAATGGCGGTGGATTATTTTTAAAAAATATTTATTTTTTTTTAAAAAAATTGTGATCAGCTAACAATAATTAAACAATCATCTCTGTAATGAGGCATTTCAAGTTGTCAGGTTGGTGTAGGTTCATTTATTTTTGTGATTACATAGCTAAGATTCATGGAACCTATGAAAATTCAAATTTGATTTAAAGAGTAATGAAAGAGGGGCACAGTCAGGAGCTCATTTCATCGACGGGGAGTGGATTTGCTTTGTTTCCTTGCAGTAGCTATGAGCTTTTCAATAATTTATAGATCGAGTAACAGCCACATTAATTGATATACTAATTGTGTCCACATGCCTGCCTTTAACAAATCTCTTTTGTGAACTGATTACTGGCAATATTAATTGCACCTCTTTTGAGTCTCGATATAAGTTATGAATTCATTCGCGAGTTGAAAGGGGGTGGGAAAATCATTAATTTTGACATTGTGTAGCTATAATTAACAAGAGTTATCCAATAACCTATCATCAATTAGAGAGCTCATGAATTGTATTTTAAATACCACGTACCAAAGGGGGTCTGTGGTGGTTAATTGAAACATTCTTTGGAGTGATGGATGTTGTATCTTGTTGTACTTACAATGTTTACTGTTGTTTGTAATTGAGAGAGATGGGACTAAGTTAAGGTTGGGGCTCTTGTTCCTTTGCTGTTCCTCAGCGTAGGAATCAATAATCTGTTGAACGTTAAGAATAACATTTCTTGAAGGCTTCTTTTATAACTTTCTCAATGTTTTAACAGTTGTCAAAGCAGTTCAGTTGAAATTAGTAATTAGGAGCTTAATGCATTTTCCACAGAGGATTTGACTGACGTAACAGTCACTGAATACAGGTGGGTGTTACTTTGCTCCAGGGCTTCATCCTCTTACACTCTAAAAGTGCACCTGAGATTTGACTGAAATATGGAGAGAGTGGGGCTGGGACTGGTAAGGAGGTGGAACTTCCAAGCAGGCCAAATGAATGAATTTTCAGGGAAATTTCTTCTCCTCTTGCAGTCATTGAAAAGACTCTCAGCAAAATTCGTAGTAAGACCTTTGTAAATGAAAAGTTTTGTTTGGAGAGTTCAGGGAAGAAAATTCCATCATGTGGTGAATAACTGAGCAGGAGTGACCCAATTCATCCAGATTAGTAGCTGAAATATCCCCAGAGGTTTGGATTAGTAGAAGTTTCCTATTATGGCTCACAGAGAAATACTCTACAGGGACAAGTATGTTGATGATGATAATGGTTTTTTACCATTCTTCATCCAAAGATATTTGCTTGCCTAATACATATTAATGAGTAGCATTTCTGTCAGCGTGCTGCACTGTGTGCATTTGAACACTTCTACTTTTCTGAAACATTCTGCTTTTTCTATTGACATTATTGTTACCTGCAGAATTTCACATATAATGCAGTTAAGTGTTACTGTGTTAATGCAAGGTACAGGTATCAGCTGTGTTGACAACTGCTCCCATTTTGCTGAAGGGAAACCAGAGACAAGTAAATTTGGAATATTGGAATATTTGGAATATTGGCTGCATCTCAACAACCTTGGAAGCATTAAGTTGCTCACTAATTTTCCCTGAAATAATCAGGTAACATTTAGCATTGCTGTCCACATTATTGCAGTGGATACTTTTTCATATTACTAGGGAAAATTCCTCCAAACTTACATAATCTTATATAATTTATGGGAAATAATGAGCTTTCATGACCTGTGTACATATGAGGGAAATGTAAATTGATTTCAGAGATGGTTAGATCTTTGCATTAAACCCAGTGCTGATCTCTCCATTACTTTCCTAAGATTACTGCACAAATCAAGGCAGAGCTAATGTGCAGTCTGAGGATTCTGTTTCTTGTTTTGTGCTTTAACCAATATGTCTTGCTCTCTCAGTATTGGTATCACAGTAATTTCATTAATCAGCTTGTGAAGAAAGAACTGTGGGGCAGTGTACAAGTTACCAGATACGTGCAGGGTTTGGGTTGTGGATTTAACCAGCCTGAAACAGAAGTCTTTAGGTATATATATTAGTAAACTAGTCACAAAACCTTTGTAGAATAACTGTGGCCTTAATTATTAATATCACAGACCTCTTGAACATGGAGCACTTACAGGTAAGAAAAACTTGCTGACAAAAGTGGTGGCATTTTGAAATAGTGTGGCTGAAATTGTAAGCTCCTCATTCATGCCTTATGGTAAATTCCTCTTTAAGAGCTCAAAGAAATATGTAGGGAGTTTGGCAAAGTAACAGGCTCAGGCTTCCTGTGATAAATATGTCAGGCCACACTTCATTGTGCTCCTCATGAGTAAAGAAAAGATGTGGCTGTGATCCCTGTGGATGATTCCATCTATAGAATCGATATGGACGTTGCTGCCCATCCAGAATAAAGGTATATAATATATAATGTATCTGGGTTGTTCAGTGTAAAGTGGATGAACGTGTTTAAGTATAACATTTCTCTTGAAATTGAATTCCTCTTCGAGATAAACCTGTCCTCAGAAATAATTGCATATTATTTGTATTATTTTTATCTAGACATTGTTATATGTAATAGCCAGTGTTAGTATAAAGACAGGGAAAGGAGCATTTCTCTGCTTTTACAGTTGGTTGGTTTTGCAGATGCAACTGTGTGTTTGGTTTGTTTAACTGAGTAATGTGTTTGTGGGGGTCTTTTGTATGGAAACAAAGGGCTGAATAAAATGCAAGATATTTTTTCAGTTTTTTGAACTATTTTTAAACCCACTTCATGGTGGGTGTATTAGATGCACTTAATTGATTTGTTGTTGTTTTTTTTATTTTACAATTCTTTCAATGTGTATTTTAATGCAAGTGCCAGATGATCAGATCTTAATGCATTTCTGTGGATTTTGAGCAGACAACAGTGAGTATGAAGAAGAATCAAGGTCCCCCTTCAATGTGAGCAGCAAGGAAGAATTTTTATTTGATAACTACCAACTGATGCCAAAGAAGACTGAATGCTTCTGGTTTTGCAGGAAAGGAAAAACCAGAGCACGTTTTGGTACCTTTGCTCTCCCAGGAATGTGTGTGTGTAGAGTCCTGAGTCCTGCAGGAAACAGGTGTTGGATACAAAGGCAGATCTGTCTCTCTGGAGGGTGACAGTGGAGGAAGCACTGTCAGAGCTGGGGAGTGAATGTGGAGACCTTGCCAAGGGGCAGATCTGCTTCTGTAAGTGGAGCCTGGCCCCTGTGAGATCGTGGAAAACCTTCATCCTGCCAGCAGCACAGTGGTGGTGTGCAGTCCTGGTACCGAACCCACCAAGGGTACTTCTTGTGCTGGAACCTTGAGAGTTGTTCTCCTGTTTACCTGTCAAGTGGTTTCTGCTGTTGGTTTCATGCTGCTTATAATGTTAAAATCATGAACAACTGCACAGTAGATTGATGATTTATCCATCAATGATCCTGTTAAGTCACTTTAATTTTTTAAGTGACAAAAATATTCTTTTGCTGGTAGTATTAAGAGCACTTGTTGCTTAAAGAACTATAGGGTTCTTATGGAGCTCAGAATGATTGTAACTTCAGTGTATGAAGTTACTGGTACCCATCACCTGAACACCTCCATCATTAGAGACCGCCTTCTAAATTCTCTTCTTGTCTTGAACAGCTCATTCTGCAGTCAGGTGTCCTTCACACCAAAACCTGCATGCCCTGAGCCCAGAGCTCTGTCTGGCTCTTTGGGGGCTCATCATGAGTAGGAGCAGCACCATGGATCACAGTTAGTGCTCTCCAGAGGGCCATTTTCCAAAGATTATCCATTTTCTAAACTGGGAACAAGGCCAGTCTTCCCTGATTGGGTGTGTGGGGCCTCTGTGAATGGAAACTCTACATGAGACCAAGACTTTAATGCTCACTGGCATCTTTCCTTCTGCTTTTAACAGTAGTGAGGCCACAGCTGATTTCCCAGCACTGAACTGAAGCTGAGACTTGACAAAGGCCATCTTTCAGTTTGTGTTTGTACAACCCTGTGTGGAGGCACTGGAGCTCTTCCAAGCTGTGTGTCCCTGCCTTGCCCCTCCCTGAGCAGCCACTGCCTCTCCTCCAAACCTCTCTCCACGCAGGTGGGTCAGTGGAGTTGACTCAACTTCTGATTCAGACATAGTCTTTATCCTGTTCTTGTTGCTCAGGCTGAAACACTAAACAAAAGAGGTTATCACTTATTTGCAAGCAGAGGAGTTTACCCACTTTATTTACTATAACACTGTTGACTTTTCCCAATTCCTTTTATTTATGCAGTTGTGCAGTGCAGGAGAGGAGTTGCCAACACAATATCCATTATTATTCTGACAAGAACAGAGTAGCTTTCACTTCCATTTCCTGAAGACAGCATTACTCATTGCTGCAAGACACAAAGGAAAACGGAAGTGGAGTGAATGACCATTGGCTGATGAGTCCCAAAACTGCCCTTCCTTGCTCTAAGTAGATCAAGTTTGAAGTAGAGGTGTGAGTAGGGTTTTGGGTCCTGTCTGTGATGGTTCAGTCAGGGAAAGAAACAGCTGTGGCTCCATGAACACCAAAGTCACAACATGTAGAACCAGGAATGTTAATGTGATGGTGTTTCCATGATCTTCCATCAGAGGCAGCTGAATCTGGGAGGCTACAGGGTCTGGAGGGGATTCATCCTCTCCCAGATCCTCCTGGCAGTGGTTTCAGCGTTGGTAGATGTCCTGCTTTGGGAGAGCTCTGCAAAGCTGTCCAAAAGCACAGAAAGCTCAAGCCTTAACTTCAGAAATATTAACATTTCGCAGCAAACTCTCAAGCAAATTATGGGAGCAGCAGCTTTGACTGGAGTCAACTTGCCTTTAATGTCTGCCCCGTTTTAACTCCCAGCAAATGTTGAACAGCCAATCTGTGATCTGTAATTACACCTCTGATTCTCTTCGTTTAGTTAGAGGAAAAATTGTATAGTGAAAAGGATGATTCAGGGAGCGAAATGAAATTAAGTGTAGTAAGCCTTTTGAGGTTAGCTATTAATTTCACTTTTAAATATAAAATTGCTGTCAAAGTAATAAGAGGATAATATTCTCACGTCACAATAATGTACTGATAACTAGGTGGAAGGCAAAAACATGAGCTGTAGTTAGATGAACTAATCTTCTTTTTATATCTTCTGTTGCCTATATAAGTTTTAAATTGAGCTCAAATGTACAAAGTCTCATAAAGTGAATAAATGCACCAGGGAAATTGGGTGTACTCCATACTCAGGCATGGCTTGAGTTTAGCATTGACAGGGTTCCCTGTCTGTGTTCAGTGTGTGCTGTAGTTACTACTGTAGGGTTGTTTATGAATTATATGTAATTTTTTTAAATGCACAGGTCTGAAATGTTTCTTTTAAAATGATGTTTTACCAGCCCTTCCCAGTAAAACTGGCTGTGGAGGAACATGTTGGGAGCATGTCAGAGGGATGGCAGTGCTAGAGACACACTGGAGATCAAAATGAAAGCTACCTACAGAATCCTTTATCTGTCTTGCCTGTTTTCTTTCTCTCTGCTAGACTCTAACTAAAGCAATGCATTATCTCTATACCTCTGTTTAATTGCATTAAAGAAATGCTGGGGCTATAAGGTTAAGCACTGAAATTCTAAGGGAGCAGAGGCTCAAAGTTGCCTGGCTAAGCCTCATTTAACATCCCTTCAGGATATACATTTTCATATTATTTTTAATGAGCTGAGCTCATCTTGCTATTTCCTGGAGACCTTTGTCCTGTTCAGTGAATGGAAGGACATTGGTCAGGGAATGTGCTCCATTTGGTGCTGCTCTCTGTGCTTGGCAGTCAGGATGGGAGGTGCCTCCTTTGTTTGGGTGATACCCCAACCTGCATGTGAATGCTTGGATATTAATGGAAGCAATAGAAGATGTGAATTCTTCGTGTCTTAGAAAAGTTCTTTTCATATGTATTTCTTTTATTAAAAAATCCATTAATACTCAGGTAGATGTAAAAAGGTATACAGGTTGGCTCATGTGAGAGTTAAGTAAATGAATTAGAAGGAAACTGTAGGTGTTGAGGAATTACTCTTGAATAATTTTTCAGCAGAATGAGCTGATATGTTAACAGAGGAACTTCTTGTAAAAAAGCATTGTTTTCAGCTAAGGTTTCATTAAGGAAACCTCCTCAAACGCAAGAGAATGATTGAGAAAGAGAAGCTTTGTGTGAGAGGAGTTGTGGATCCCTCACGAAGGGGAGAAGAACCAGTCCCTCATGCTGATATCTCTCCATCATCTCTCCATCATCTCTCCATCATCTCGCCATCATCTCGCCATCATCTCGCCATCATCTCTCCGTTCATCCTTTCTTCCTTCTTTGTTTGCTTTCGCAGCTTCATTTTCCTTCTGGGGAATATCAGAACAGCCAAAAAATGAACCCTTTCAATGTAGATCCTGGTTTTGAGCAAGTTTAGCTGGAAGATGATAAAAATAGGCTTCAGGTTAACAGACTGAATGACAGAACATCAGTGCAGGCCTTTAGAGGGGTGCAGTCAGAGCGGGATTCGTGATTATTTTGGCAGAGGAACGTGTAAGAGGGAACTGAGTTTTGCAGAATTTGGCCGATGCTTAACAGGGTTAGAACAGAGGGGGATGAACAGGCTTTAATGATATTTGTTAGAGGTTATCTAACTCTGTTTGAAGTGATGAAAAGGGTTGTACTTTGAAGCTCATCTGGGTGTGCATCCATTAATGAGGTCCAGCATAGTGCAGGTTTATCTTCTTGCTTTTTGAGCCAAGTCCTTCCCTACATGGCAAGTGTAGGTCTAGACTGCAAGAGTGGGTGTTCCAAAAGAGCTCCCACCAACCTGAAAGCCCACTTTAATTCTAATTTGTTCATGGCTGGGCATTTTTTTTTAATGCAGAGGTGTTTAGGAGTGCAACAAAGACCCTGGGGTCACATCTTGTGGGAGCAGTGAACCTTTGTTGTGTTTGAAAACATTTAGGATGTTACATTAATTTCTTTATTCCTTCATTTTAAATTATCTCATAACCATTTTCAGGGACATGGCCATTTAAGCAAATAAAGATAAAGCAAATATATATCCCATATATTTAAAAACCCAGTCAACTCTGCAGTAATTCCTTAATTCAGTAATTCCTCATATTCTATTCAATGCATAAACTAGTAGTATACTGAAAAGATTATGAAGATAAAGAGGAGTTTGGGCGGTTTTTTAATCTTGTGGTGGAACCAACCATTTGGGGCTAAATGTCCATAGAGCAATCAGACCCAGGATTTTTAGTCTATGAAATTATTGTGTTTATATGAAGTACTTTGCGTGAAACTTCTCAGTTCTTGAAGAAAAATACAATTAAAAATATTTTGAGGGAAGATTTGAGTCCTTTTGCTAACGAAGCAAAAAATGCAACTTTAAAGATGTGATAAGAACGATAAACATACTGTGGAATAAAAATGTATTCCCTGTTGCCTGATGAGCATGTTAAAAAGACAAATATAAAGATACCTTTATATTACAAGAAACCTGAACTTTGCTACTGAAGTTTCATATTAAGACTTTGACAACAAAGCAAAACTGAAGCCTCATAGTTTTGAAAAGCAACTGTAGTGGCTGGTTTTAATTTTACTCAAAGTCCAGCTTCCAGGAAAACCGTATCAACATTTCATAATTTTGAATATTTTGTAACGAAAAAACTCATTTAAAATTGTTGGGCAACACAAGAAGAAAATCAGAGCTACACATTTGTATGGAATTACCAGAGAGGACTTTTATGTTTTATTAAGTTTGTGTGGAGAATGTTAGACATTGTTTTCCACTGCTGAATTGCAGGGGAAGGCTCTGGTTAGAAACAGAGGGGAAAAAGATACCAAGGGCACATCTCTTAATTTGTTTTCTTTCAGAAACACGAAGTTGTCTTGAGAAATGTAACTTGAGAGTCGTGTGAGTTGTCTGACCATCAGATGAACTCAGTGAGGTCAGCATTGCTTATTCTGTCCTTTCTTCTTGCTCTGTTCCACACAGAGAAGTCTAAACTATTACAACATCATCTTTTGTTAATGCCCTATAACCTCTGCAGGCCAGATTTTGTCATTTCTGTCATCTCACACTAATTATATCCAAACACAAGCTGATTTTTTTTCCCCCTCAAAGCAGATGATGTTTGGAGGAGACTGAATTCTCTAAGGTTAGTAATGAAGTTTTCATTTGAAGTAACCAAGTTCAAAGGGAAAAAAATCCCCCTTTAGGTTTAGAGCAAAGGTTCTAAAAGCCTGAGATGTGAAAATGAAGAGGCACTAGTTATAAATACCTTTCAAATTATGTCTCTTTAGACTTGCTGAAATGTGTGGTTAAGCTTCTTTCTAGCTGCTTTAAAATATTCAAGGTTATTGGCCTGCATTAAACTCAAACCCCTTTAAATACCATTTTTTAAACAGAGTTATTCAGACCTGACAAGCGGAAAGATTTAGAAATGGGGGTCTCTGAGGGGAAAAAAAAACAACAGACTTGAAAAAAGGAACTGTGTATTTTCTCCTAAAGAACTGATTGTCATATTTTTACTCTCAAAAGTGAATTATCTTAATTGCCAGTTGTAGGTGTTTAACACAAGCAGTTCCCTATTTGTGTAAGCTGAGCCTCCCTGGAATATGGGTGTTTAGACAGGCAGACTTTCATGTGTAGGAAACATTAATATGCTTATTTTGGTACAACCAAGGCCAAATATTCTGAGTTCATCACCTTTTTTAGAGTTCCTTTGCCAGCATTTAGAGTAGGATTTTTTCAGTTGATCTGTTGTGTGTGATTGGCTTTGAGGTCTGAGATTCCATAATCAATATGTTCCTATTCGTCAGAATTTCATATAATTAGGTAAGTTTACAGGTTCACTCATATCTCAAGATTAATAGTAAGTAATAATAAGTGAGTCCTGAGTCACAGTTGTGGAGGGAAACGCTTTTCTTTCATGAACATTTTCAACTTTGACTCTGGAATTCAGCTATTAGGTGAGAGTGTTTGGAGTCCAGCTGGGTCAGCCTGGCCCCGGTGCCTGCACAGCTGGAATGGCCCAGCCCGGTCCCGGTGCCTGCACAGCTCGAATGGCCCGGCCCGGCCCCGGTGCCTGCACAGCTCGAATGGCCTGGCCCTGGTGCCTGCACAGCTGGGCCAGTGATGGAATGACAGTGACAGTGATGGAACTCCTCCCAATGATGACGTCACACCTTCCAGTTTAGAAGGAACTGGAACCCAGCCTGATCCAAAGGCAGTGAATCCCACCAGTCATATTAAACTGAAGCACTGGATTCATTGTATGATTGGAGGTTGCTGTTTGTTCTCCCTCTTTTAAAAATCTCGTGCCACACGAAGGGTGTCAGACATGGCAAGAATGTGCCAAAAGTGTTGAATCACTTCGAGTATATCAAGCCATTGGATCCTGCAGATTTCTATTTCATATGTCAGATGGAGGTGGGGCTAAAGCTTCATATGACTCTTCTTTAATGTACTTAACCTTTGTACTAGAAGCATTTGTATTCATTTAGTTGCTAAGTATGAAAGGAGATTGGAGCAGCATGGCACTGCAAAACTCTGCAAATGCTGTAATCATGGTATTAACCTACTTCAGAGCCTTAGGAGCACACTCACTTGGTGAGGGGAGCAAGGATGTTTTCAGCTTCTCTGGCAGATTTTAAAAACGAATTCTGTTTCTTTATTTTGTGTCTCAAAGTGAAAGGCTACAGTGGGAATGATTGTTCCATCTTCCACTTAAAATAATAAGAATTTCATACAAACTTGGCCGTGCCTCCCTGAGGTTTGGGTTTATTGCTGCTGTGCAGAGATGCAGAGATTTTCCTAGCATGTGGAATGCTGTTTTAGGAAAAGGAATTAATTACTAGTATATCCCAAAGTAATTTGCCAGTCAACTTTAGATTCTGGCTTACAACAGCTTAGAGTTATTACCAGCATATTTCAGCATTTTAGGCACGAGAAGTGAGTACAAAGGGCACTCTCATGTGCAACATCTACAGTTGTGATTATGATACCAAGGATTCCATTCATCTAAAACTAACTGGATTTTTCAGTTAGAGGCCCCATGTGCAGAAATTTAATTATGGGTGGGCTTGCAGCCAGAGCTGTACATAACCTGATGCTCCTTTCCTACAACTGCAGTTCAGCTTCCCAGATTTGCTGACATGATTTTGGGAGCACAGCTCTGTCTAACATGGGAGTGTGTTTAGAGGAAGTCACATGGAGCAACTGATTCATTAAAGGCTGAGCTGACCCAAAAATGGAGCCTTCAAGGAAAGAAGAGTAAAAAAGGTGAAGGAATTGTTGTTGTTAATCTTATTTATTAATTGTCACTAACTCATGCCTGAGCCAGCCCCACAGAAGTCGGTACATGATCACAGCTCTGCATCTGCACCTCCTTAAGAAGAGAAGAAGGTGGGTTCTGTTTCTACACAAACAAACTGTATTCCTTTCAGTTAATTTTCAGTGAAAAGAACCAACTGCACTCAGAATAATGGCAAGTTGGCAGCAGCAGTGAAGAAGGAAAAAATCACGCCTTTGCAGCTAAACATTTTGTTCTGAACTGTATTTTAATTACGAAAATGTCACTTCATGATAAATGAAGCTTTCTTCTTCTAGCTGGTTTCAATTAAGTTTTGTTTTTAAAAGGAAGAATAGGTTTTAATAAGGCTCAAAACACATTAAAATATTTCATTTTGACTTTAGTGGAACGAAGAGGATTTCCTTTTTTAATCAGTATTGAATAACTTGAAGTTATCTTGGCTGTGGGCTTTGGTTTCTTGTTGTCCACGTTGCTGCTTTTACTGGATGGGGTCACCATTGGCTCCAGTGGGTGTTGCCTGTCCAGGTGCTGAATTGGTGAATCCCAGATGGTGCAGGAAATGTCAAACAAACCCACTGCTTGAGGTTTCTGTGTGCTCAGAGATTTTATGGAATTAGGCACACAAACAGGGACTCTGTGATTAAGGATTTTGCCTTAAAGGAATAAGCTGTATCCAGGAAATTTCAACACTACCAGCAAGAAAATTACTATTGTAAAAAATGAGGTTGAACCTTTATCGTCTGATGTGTGTAGGTCAGTGTTTGCCACAGCTGTGTGCTAGGGTGCCTGGCTCAATAAATAGAAAGGAAGTACCGCATGACCACAGGGATTCATCCAAAGCTGGGAAAGGTGGTGAAGGCCATGGAGGTGGAAGCTCTGGATGCACAGGAAACTGGGGCAATTGGACATGGAGGTGGCAGCTCTGGATGCACAGGAAACTGGGACAATTGGACATGGAGGTGGCAGCTCTGGATGCACAGGAAACTGGAGCAGTTGGACATGGAGGTGGCAGCTCTGGATGCCCAGGAAACTGGGACAATTGGACATGGAGGTGGAAGCTCTGGATGCCCAGGAAAATGGAGCCCATTGAGCCTTCCTTGCTTAGGTTTCTCTGGGAGCAGCAGCACCTGGTTGGATTGACCAGGAGATGGTGGTCAGAACAGCAGCAGAATCCCAGAATCCTTAGGGATGGAAAAGACCTTTAAGATCAAGTCCAACCACCAACCCAACACCCACCACCATGTTCACCACTAAACCATGTCCTCACGTGCCACATCCACATGTTTTTTGAACACTTCCAGGGATGGTGACTCCACCACTTCCCTGGCAGCCTGTTCCAATGCTGTAAAATCCCTTTCCATGAGGAAATATTTCCTAATATCTAATCTAAGCCTTCCCTGGTTCAACTCAAGGCTGTTTCCATGATGAAGATGAAAGAAAAGTGGCTTGAACTTTGTTCTTGGTGGCTGAATGTGCACACTGGAAAACAATGGCAGGTTCCTCTGGGAATGAGAGTTGTGTAGGTTGGTGTGGGCAGGGATACACTCACATGTTGTTCAGGTGGATCTTGGCACCTTTTGTTTTCTCAGTTAAGTGGAAAATCTCACCTGCAAATTGGAAGTATTTAGTGAGACAGTGAAATAGATTTGTTATATGTAAGTAAAAACCTGTCTGAGAAGAGCAAGAATCTTTGCTCTTCAAGTAAGTTTAGGCTTCAAAGATAAAGGTCTCTGCTGACAGAAAGGTCTTTCTGTGGGTAATAAACATGGTGGTGTAAAATCACAACTTTGATTTTGACTTTTAAGGTAGTGGATCTATAAGAAGGCAGTTTACTGGATATAGTCTGGTTTTCTTCCTCAGTAAGCTCCAGGCTGAAGTATCTTTGGTGAGATTTCATGTGAGCAAGAAACCTACCACAAAGTGTTTACACTCCGGTGGAGGATTAATTTTTTAGTTTGCTAGAGCTGTCCCACTTAAGGCAAATTTGCTGGGGATTTTATGTTGGAACTAATGCAAGAGTTTTGCACATTTAATGTGGCGGGCTCAGCTCTCAGTTGTGTCAAAATTAATCTGCTGAAATCAGAGCATTTCACAGCCAAACCAGGACAACATTTTAAATTATAGTTTGTTAGCTGAAACCAGACTTCTGCAGTATGGCAATGTCTTTTCCTAGAAAATAAAGCTTTAAATGGTTGTATTTTTGTATGTTTTTAAGGTAAATTATGTTTGTTCTTCAAGCCTGACCGTTCCATACCAATTAGGACTAGCTGAAGTATGTGAGGGTTGTTAGCACTGTGGGAAAGAGAAGTTGGAACCATTTAATGTTAGTGCTGATGGGCCTGGTTTTTTTATTATTGTTGGTTTTATCTATTATAGTCTCCTTTCCTAACAAGTGACTGCTAAATTGTGATTAATAAGGTTTTGCTGGAGTAGAAAAGTGGATAATTACAGAAAACAATAATATTGGGGTTTTAACTGTTTTATTGAAATAGAAACACCACAGGAAACGAAGGTGTACCCATTATAAAACAGGCTGTGGTACAGTCAGAAATACTGGGATGCCTCTGGATTTATTATCTCCTCATGAAACTTTAGTTTTTGTGATTTGGGAAGTGAAATACGTTTCTTGAAACCCATTGCACGTCTTTTCTTCATTATGTAAACAAATATTTTCATCTCCCTTGTTCATTTTGGAAAGCTCCTGTAGAAGTACAAAATTATGGCAATATTACAGAAAAATGCCTTGTTCCACCAGTGACACCTTTTTAATTCAGGCTGCACACTCTTATGGGGAAGATTTTGGAGGTGCCCAGTGCTGGTGTTGGCTGAGATGGTCGCTGTCCCCATGGGCAGGGTGATAAGATGCCCTTGTTGATGTTGATATCAGGAAAGATACTGAGGGGCTGGAGCGGGTCCAGAGAAGAGCAACGAGGCTGGAGAAGGGACTGGAGCACAAGTGCTGTGGGGAGAGGCTGAGGGAGCTGGGGGTGTTTAGCCTGGAGAAGAGGAGGCTCAGAGGTGACCTCAGCACTGTCTGGAACTCCCTGAAGGGAAGTTCTGGCCAGGTGGGGGTTGGTCTCTTCTCCCAGGCACTCAGCAATAGGACAAGGGGGCACGGGGGGCTCAAGCTCTGCCAGGGCAAATTGAAGTTGGAGGGCAGACAAAAATTCTCTCCAAAGAGAGTGCTCAGGGATTGGAACGGGCTGCCCAGAGAGGGGGTGGATTCCCCATCCCTGGAGGTTTTTCAGCTGAGCTTGGCCGTGGCACTGAGTGCCATGATCTGGTGACGGGACTGGAGTTGGACCAAGGGTTGGACTTGATGATCTTGGAGGTCTTTTCCAACCCAATCCATTCTATGATTCTATGTTGCTGCTTGTGAAGTGATTTACAGTTCAAGATAAACATTTAAACGTTGATGAGAAGTTGAGAGGCAACCAGTTTTCATGACAATGAGGAATGGAGTACCTTGAAAGTAGTTATGAGTGTGTTCATTAATGTGTGAGTGGTCTTGTGACATAACTGAGGGCAGGGGACACAGCAGTGATGTCAGGGACTCCATGGCCCAAGTGCCTGTCCATGGAGCAACCTTTAGATAAAGAAAATTGAACAAAATACCACTATCCTCAAGATGAAGGCTTTGCCCCCCCTCCCCTTTGCTAGACAAGAAACCCACAAAATATTTCAGCATAGACAAAGCCTGAGATGGTCTCGAAGCCTTAAATTCCATTTACTGCTGAAGTCTGGGCAGTGCATCAACCACATCCAGGCTCTTAACAGAGCACTCTGTTCAGGGAATGGGATTTGCTCCTTAAGATGCCTGAAATAAAGCTGGTTCTCTAGGAAGGAGAGATTTTAAATATCTTGTCATTGTGAAGGGATTTTGGGCCCTGGCTGTAAGAATCAACATATGTGACTCCAGGTCTGCTGCTTACAGGGTCGGGAAAACCACTTTGAGGGAAATAAATTAATGTCAGTGATTTCTCTGGTTATCTTTTAAACGTGAATAAATGCACCTTTCAAAGCGAGGTGTCTCTAGTTTTCAGAATGGCCAACATAATATTGTTTGTGGCAATTTATTGCTGTGAAAATCTTCTGGCATAAAACAGACCCAGCAAACCTGTTGTTGGAAGAGGAGCAGGTAAGTATTTAATACCAAGTGGCTGCTAAGTACACAGGCACTTTATTTTCTTTGTTACTGGAAAAGGTTATGGAAATTGGGATTTCTCTGAGATTTTCATAGAAATGCAAAAAAAGTTGCTGCTGAGGAGAAAGGAAAAGCTGCTTCAGGAATCAAACTGCTGTTATTAAGTTGGATGTTTGGTGAATTCTTCTTGCTCTGTGTCCATGCAAGTTCTTCCCTGCCCTGTAACGTGTCCATATTCACAAAAAAACTCCTTTGTTTCTCTCCTTATAGACCCATTTTTTCCCTTCAGTCTCAGATAAGGACATAAATCTTGCTGTAGATTTGTAAGGGGCTATAAATATTTTCATCTCCTGCAGGTAAAATCTGCAGCGTGACATAATTAAAATACAGAAATATTCACCATATTTTGGAACTGTTTTTGCCCCTGCACTTGGCAGCACGTTGTTAGGACATCGCTAGTGAATCCAGCCTGCAGCAGGAGCTGCTCTCTCTTCCCACTTTCCCTGTATGAGTTAACAGAGAGAGAAAAGCAGGGACAGTGTGTGGATGGCACCGGGGAAATGGCAGGAGGCTTTGGGGCAGGAGTTGTGTGGGCACAGCTCGGGAGGTGCCAGTGCCTCCAAACCCACTCTGGATTCTGCTGCTGGGAAATTGAGAATTCTGCCCAAGGCAGAGAAAAAAGGACATTTGGTTTTGAACAACTTTTGTGGGATAACTTTGGCAGAAAAATCCTCTTTTTATTTTTTTCATTTCCTTTCTCCAAAAGCACAAAAAAAAATCACTTCAGCTTGTTTTCTGAGGTTGCTTTGTAATTTTTCTTGCACTTTTTTTTTTCAGCTGTTTGGCAGATTTAGGCTATATCATGTTTGAGTTTTAAGGAAGTTCTGACAGTTTCATATTTGTGACTTGTCTCCCCTGGAGGAGTTCTGTCATGCTGAATTGAAATAAGCCATAGAGCTGGTTTGTAATTTCAGGTATTTCCTTAAACTATTTCCAAACATTATTGCAGCATATCAAGCACCTTTAGTGGGGCATTTTTCCTAAACCACTGATTGCTTTGAAAACATCTGTTTGAATTTGTCTCTTTATCCTGAGCATCCCCTGTATGTTGAGATTCCATTGTAGTCCAAACACCCCAATGGGGAATGTTTTCACTCTTTTGCACATTTTGCTTTGTAATTTGGCTGTTTATAAATGAGACTTTGTGGTTATAAAATGAAAGTGTGAGTCTAGTTAGGCATTTATTCTTTCTGGAGTGAGAAGTCTGGTTTAGAGGAATATCTGTGATCCTTGTGGGTCCCCTCCAACCCAAGATATTCTCTGATTTTAGGAATCAGGAGAGGAAGCTCAGAGGTGACCTCAGCACTGTCTGGAACTGCCTGAAGGGAAGTTCTGGCCAGGTGGGGGTTGGTCTCTTCTCCCAGGCACTCAGCAATAGGACAAGGGGGCACGGGGGGCTCAAGCTCTGCCAGAGGAAATTGAAGTTGCAGAGCAGAAAAAAATTCTTTGCAGAGAGAGTGCTCAGGCATTGGAATGGGCTGCCCAGAGAGGGGGTGGATTCCCCATCCCTGGAGGTTTTTAAAGTGAGCTTGGCCATGGCACTGAGTGCCATGATCTGGTAAAGGGACTGGAGTTGGCCCAAGGGTTGGACTTGATGATCTCGGAGGTCTTTTCTAACCCAATCCATTCTATGATTCTGTGAATAGCCTTCCAAGCATTTAAAAAAACCTGTGTCAGGACAACCTCTTTGCATTGTGGCCACTTGTTGGCTGGGGCAGCATCTGTAGTAGAAATCCAGAGAATAAGTAAATACATGAGACTGTTCAGGATTTTTTGCAGTTTTTTTGTTTTCTTGAACTCCTTTTGTAGTCTCAGTCTAAATCAAATTGGATTTAGTGGGATATTCCTGAAAAAGCCCCGTTCTTCCTCCCTTCTCCATCAAAACTTCCAGCCCAGAAGTGATTTGGGGAGTTGCAGTATTTGCAAATACACAGGCAGGAGATTTCTCCAATGCAGCTGTTAGTCTTTATGGATTTACCTTCATAAATAATTAACCATAACTCTCAATGAAAAACTGTGGAGATTTTTTTCTCCTTAGGTGTGCTAAAATACGGCCTTTCAAGTAAATTGTCTTTCAGTGTCTTCCCAGTTTTAATTTGTTTCACTTTAATTACTGCTCTTTGGCATCATTACAGTCATGTTTCCATTTCTGTCTAAATACAATGTTTCTGCAGTGCTTTTCCAGACGCTGCAGGTAAAGAGCAATAACAGCAATGCAGGACAGAAAATGATAGTGCAGACAGAGCCCTGCAAGACTGAGAAGCAGCAAGTGCTTGGAGCAATTAATGGAAAAGAGCCAAGGTTTAACTTTTACGAAGAAGCATTTTGTAATCAGGAAACAAAGCCTGATGTGGTTATTGAATTCAGAACTTAAACATTGTTCAGTCACCAATCATGTCAGCATCATTTGTTTCAGGTATGAAAATAGTTTGTTTTCCTGCAGTGTCAGGAGCCTCATTGAACTGCAGCATCAATTTTCATAGAATCAGAGAATGGATTGGGTTGGAAAAGACCTCCCAGATCATCAAGTCCAACCCTTGGGCCAACTCCGGTCCCTTTACCAGATCATGGCACTCAGTGCCATGGCCAAGCTCAGGGTAAAAACCTCCAGGGATGGGGAATCCACCCCCTCTCTGGGCAGCCCATTCCAATCCCTCAGCACTCTCTCTGCAAAGAAGTTTTTTCTGCTCTCCAATTTGCCCTGGCAGAGCTTGAGCCCCCCGTGCCCCCTTGTCCTATTGCTGAGTGCGTGGGAGAAGAGACCAACCCCCACCTGGCCACAACTTCCCTTCAGGTAGTTCCAGACAGTGCTGAGGTCACCTCTGAGCCTCCTCTTCTCCAGGCTTGATTTGTCCTGTCCTTATTTTTAGTTTGGACCTCCTTTTGCTGGGATTTTCTCACTGGACTTGCTCACAACAATGTCCTGGAAGGTGTTGCTGGCCAAGTTTCTCTGACTATATCCTGCAGGCCTTCTGCAAACCTGGCTTGCACTCAGTCTGCTCTGTTATTTCTTCCTTTTTATATATCCTGACAGCAAGAGCTGCCTCACAATCCCACTCATACTTTCATCCTTGTAACAGTAGTCTTGAGATTTGCTTGGAAAAAAGTTAATCTGTGTGTATTCTCCCATAATACCCTTTCCATGAAGGTTTCTAGAATTGAACTGTTATTAAAATAAGCATCTTTTTGCTCGCATGGAATTGAAAATACCCAGATAAAATAAGATCCTGACAATGGTTTGTGTTTATTGAACTCACACTGAGGATAATTTTCAGCACCACTTCACAGCAGAGAGGATTTAAAGCAACTTAAAGGGTGGCTTTAAACAGTCTTCCCTTACTTGTGCACATTGTGTAGGAAACCAGAGGAAGATTTGGAGGCATTAAGTAATTCTGGGCTCAGTCATTGGTTCTGGGTGTGGTTATGGAGCTCTGGTGCATCCACAAATGTAGGTTTGGGATTCAGTAAAGGAAGGAGGAGTAACTGGAAAGGTCTGGTGAGGGCTGAGAACTGTCTGCACTGAGTGACCGTGTGGCTCACTGAGAATGAATTACTTGCTCCATCACATGTGTTGACACTGAACTAGAAAACCACTTTTACAGCTTCCCTTTGCAGTTAAAGAAACAAAATGTAGAACAATGAGATCACAGCTGCAGAAAAAAGGAAGATTTGGAGGAAATAGCAAGTGTATCACATCAAATTGCATATATGGGGAATTTCACCTGCCTTTTAAAGTGAGGTCAGAGGAGTTTGATCTCTCTTAAAGTCACAATTTAAAAGCCATGACTTGTTCTCTTAGTGTTTTGCTATTCAGTGTGGATAGTACTTACAGAATTGTTTTCTGATTTAGTTCCCCTTCTTGCAGTAACTACGATTCAGTGGAAAACATGAGGAGGAGCAAAAAAATGACATGTTTGTGCAGAACGCTGTGATCTAAGCAAGGAGGTTCTGGAGGTTTGGAGCAAACCTTTAGTGTACAAGGAGGATAAGGGTGAACAGTAAGCCAAGAGAAACACAGGAGGGATTAACATTCAGGTGCCACTGTGAAAAACAACACACTGTATAATGTATTGATAGGCCAAGAACATCCCAGTGGATTGTAATAAAATGTGTGTCAACAGCTTTCCATCCTTGCTGCTCCGTTTGCAGGATATAAGCAAGTATTTTTCCATTAGTTATTTCACTGGAAAATGAAAATATTGCTCTTTTTCTTCCCTTTCTCTCTAATGGAAAGGGGACATGAGCAGGCTGCAAAGTGTTGAGTATAACCTGATACATTTAAGAAGTATTTTTGAAAACCTGCAATACAAAAAACTACTAATGGTAATGTGCATTTTGAGGTTTCCATTGCTGGAGATACCTGGCACATGTTTGAGAGAGTGCTCAGGCATTGGAATGGGCTGCCCAGAGAGGGGGTGGATTCCCCATCCCTGGAGGTTTTTAACCTGAGCTTGGCTGTGGCACTGAGTGCCATGATCTGGTAAAGGGACTGGAGTTGGCCCAAGGGTTGGACTTGATGATCTTGGAGGTCTTTTCCAACCCAATCGATTTTATGATCTATGATTCTGTGAACACAAAGTAGAGTAAAGATGCTGTACCCATCTGTGCATACTGCCTGTGGAAATGGATGTCTTGTCATCTTTATCCCACCTCTCAAAGTACTGTACAAAGTTTGAAACTAAATAAAGATGAGGAATTCACACCACAGTGCCTGGAAATCACATGTGCACTCTGCCTATTGTGAATGGTGCGTTTTAGAGTTTTATTTTAGAGCTGCTTTTTAAAAATGAAAATGAACCTGCACACAGCAGTGATGGGCAATGAATGCAAAAATGATAAAGCAATCAGCCACCACTGAAATGCTGCCACCTCTCCAGAAATGACAGCAATTTACCGTGTGCTACAGCACAGCACAGTATCATCCCTCATTTTAATATTTGATTTCCAGGATTCATGTTTCTGATATTTATGACAGGTGTAAATCTTGGAAATCCAGAGATGTGAAATTATGGACTTGATGCTCAGAGTTAGGCTTTTGTGCTTCTTAGCTAATAAATAACATCAGTTAAAGGAAAAAAAGGTTCTTCTGTCTGAAGCCTTTCCAGATGTGAATGTCTTTAGGTGTTTTTTTCTGATGATATGTTACCAAGGTCTGTGTTTTGTCCTATATATCAGTGAAGGGCAGATACACCACATTGATTTTATAAAAGAAAATGCTGGGTTTCTGTATTAAATGATACCAGCAAAGCTGCCTGTTTGTAAAGCATTTTGTGTTCTGCACAGCTCTGCTCTCAGGTGTTTGTGCTGCTGGCTGGAAGCTTTTCAAGCAGCTTGTCTTGGGTTGAGCTGGCAAAACGCCAACTGTCCAAGACAGAGAAAAAGGGTTCCTCCCCCCCAACCAGCCAAGGGAAAAGGGAAGAAGAGGGAGAGGGAAAAAAACCTCCAAACCAGGTTTATGTTGAAACTAACTACATGTATTTATACAGAAAAGAGAAAATTAAAAGAAAGCTACAATATAACACACTCTTACACAAGTTTTATATAACAAGAAATAACCTCCCACTCCCAATTAATACGAAATCTATTATTCTAGATTCATAAGCACTCTAAAAGACACTTAGCAAGAAACAGAAAGAGTAACAACAAAATGTTTCTACTTCCCTGAACTTAAACAAAATGCAAGAAGCAGCAGCTGAAGCAGGAGCAAGGCCTAGGATAGCAGAAAAGATGTAGTTTGTCCGGCTTGTACCTCAGCCATGGCAGAACTGACTAAGCCACTCCCACACACTGGATTTTATTCCTTTTGAGATGATGTAGTATGGTGTGGAATACAATATTATTGGCTAGAAGAGGTCAGCTGTTAGCTAGCTCGGCCCAGCTCAAGGCAGCTGACAATTTCAGGCCTAAATCTGAACTCAAAGGCCCAAATTTAGGCCCATCAGCCAAAACCATAACACAGCTCTATGTGTTTTTTATAGAGGCTCTCACCACTAATGGATCTGAAAGAAACGAGGTTTTCATTGACTTTCCAATCTCCACCGTGACTTAAAAGCTGAATTTTACTTCACTGTCCCTCAGCTTGGCTTTTGTGACTAGCTCTGGAGCTGGATGGGAGCTCCTCAGGTGACTCTTTGGGTGTGATGCTGCTGCTCTGACGGTGCCACGTCGGGTTCTGTCACTGAACAGGTGCAGGAGCAAAATGAATTGAGATGTTGAGCTCCACTTCTCATTAGCAATTTTCCTTTATCAACACTGTATCAGAGTATTAGCTGTAATTAATATAATTTTCTTGCAAAGCCATTTTTAGGTGAGCCATTAGATGGTGATGGTAGAAAGGCTCAGCCTAGTTAAGTGATGTTCCAGCAGTGCTGCCTGCAAAGCTGTGAGTGCTTTGGCCAGAGCTGAAATGTCTTGTAGCTACATAAAAAAGAATCATAGAATGGATTGGGTTGGAAAAGACCTGCAAGATCATCAAGTCCAACCCTTGGGCTAACTCCACTCCCTTTACCAGATCATGGCACTCAGTGCCATGGCCAAGCTCAGGTTAAAAACCTCCAGGGATGGGGAATCCACCCCCTCTCTGGGCAGCCCATTCCAATGCCTGAGCACTCTCTCTGCAAAGAATTTTTTTCTTCTCTCCAACTTAAATTTCCCTAACACAGCTCAAGCTTAAAGCTTAAGAGAAACATCTGCTTCTTGAAAATTATAAACTACTCAAAATTAAGAAAGGTCTGCCCTTTCTTTACTAAACATTTTTTCCTGAGGGACACTCACCTGGATTTCACTTTGCTTTTTGCTCATCCCAGCCTAACTTGTATCCTCAAATTATTTCTCAGATTTCTTATCTTTTTACATGATAAAGAGAAAATTTTAATTGCCTGCCCCTTAATGCTGACAGGATAGGATCATAGTATATGTGGAGAATGGAATAGATGAAAAACAAACAGCAAAAGTTCTGTGATGCCACCACGCTACAGGAGATTAGAGTAAAAGAAGACAGTAGACAGAAAATACACATGAGAAGGTGCATAAAATTTAGGGTAGTTAGTGCAGAGAGTTGGCAAGATAAATCAGATGCTTCGTGCTGATAGATCAAACAAGAAGTGAAACCTGAAGAGCAGTAAATTTAAGTTTAAAAAAACCAGAGATACATGCTTCATGGAGCTTACTGCTGCAAACTAGAAGTGCTGAAAAAGTTCTTATTAATAATGCAGACTTGTTCTGAATACCTGGATAGCCTGATTTTTATGGTTTGGGGTTTTTTTAAGGTACAAAATCCTGTTGAGTCCCATCCAGAGGAGACTTCCTGGTTGTGCAAGTCTGTTGACTGACTTGAAAGGCAAAAGACGTGTTAGCCAGTGGGGCACAGAGTCGGAGATAGGACAGCTGTAAATGTTTTATCTACTGTGCCTCTTTTAAATGTTGAATATTACTCTCTGAATCAGTTAGTGTGTGGGAAAAGGTCACCTCTTGTGGGCAGACTGACTGTGCCAGAGCAGAGATGAGCACAGGCAGCAAAGGAGGAAAGTTCATGGTGAGAAGCAGCCTGTGGTTAGGTGGGATCCTTCAGCCATGTGTGGGAAGCTCAGCACAAGTGGGGAAGGACATCCTTGTCCTGTCCTCCCCTTGTCCTGTCCTCCCCTTGTCCTGTCCTCCCCTTGTCCTGTCCACCCCTTGTCCTGTGATCCTCCCTGGAGCCTCTGCAAGCAGAGGAGCAGCCAGCAGCACAGGGCTCGTGTTCTCCAAGGGCTGCTTCCTTGGTACAAGTTGGTTTAAATCAGAAGGTGCCAGTGCCTGGCCAGGAGTTTCTGCAGTTGCTTGAGAAGTCATTATTCCATCTGCTTGAAAAGCCAGGGCAGTGCACCTTAAAGCGAGCTCCGAGCACGTGTGGCTCTTTGGAAGTGTCTCATTAGCGTGCCCTTCTCCTCCACAGTCACTGTCATTAGGCAGCATTGTTGGAGTGAAGCTCTCAGAGGTTGAGCTCTGATTTCAGAGGCTCAGCTCTGATTTCAGCTTCCCACGTCACGACCAGAGGCTGCGGGAGAGCTGGAGAAGGGACTGGAGCACAAGTGCTGTGGGGAGAGGCTGAGGGAGCTGGGGGTGTTTGTGCTGGAGAAGAGGAGGCTCAGAGGTGACCTCAGCTCTGTCTGGAAGTCCCTGAAGGGAAGTTGTGGCCAGGTGGGGGTTGGTCTCTTCTCCCAGGCACTCAGCAATAGGACAAGGGGGCACGGGGGGCTCAAGCTCTGCCAGGGGAAACTGAAGTTGGAGAGCAGAAAAAACTTCTTTGCAGAGAGAGTGCTCAGGCATTGGAATGGGCTGCCCAGAGAGGGGGTGGATTCCCCATCCCTGGAGGTTTTTAAACTGAGCTTGGCCGTGGCACTGAGTGCCATGATCTGGTAAAGGGACTGGAGTTGGCCCAAGGGTTGGACTTGATGATCTCGGAGGTCTTTTCCAACCCAATCCATTCTATGATTCTGTGATCCGAGGGAGCCTCAGGAATGGGATGGAGCCCTACATCGGGATCAGAGGCACTTTGTGACTTTCAGCAGTCACCCTCGTTACTCAATAGCACCACACAGAATTGTTATTATTAATAAGCTGGCCTGAAAATCCTGTCTGTCAACAGGGATGTGCCAGGCAGGTGAACTGGCACTGGGGTGTGCAGGTTCCCTCCTGTGCCCATTGGGGCTCCCGGACCAGCACGGGCTTTAGTGTGCACAAGAGAGCTTTGAGATGCAAGGAAGAGTGACATTTTTGTCCTTCTGCAGCGCTTGGTCCCCAGTTCTGCTGTATTATTGAAAAGACGAGCTTTTGTAGAGGATAATAATGACCTGTCTGGCCTTGCTGTGAGCAGGTGCCCTGGCAGAAATGAGTGCGTGTTTCTGTGGCGGGTTTGAAGTCTGAGGGATTTTGGAATGACGGCACTAACACAAACAGTGTTAAAGTCTGCTTTGTTCTGCTGCTGCCAGGGTGCATTTAGTTAAGATCCAGCCTTTTTCACTTTAATTATAGGTAAGCTGAGGTGGTGATTAGGAAAAGATTATGTAAAGGTTTAGGCAGCAGCTTCGGGCTCAGTTTCAAGGTAAAAGAGCTCAAGCCCTGCAAGCTATTTTAACAAAAGCCCCAAATTGAGTAATTCTCATGTGACAGGCCAGCCTGCAGGGGCTGTTGCCACCCTGGAGTTTCTCTGAGCCATAATTAGGAAAAAACTGGGCTAATGCTGTCTTGAAGACTGAGCTTGAACAACAGACCTGGTGCTGAGTTTGTGGCTGTCACAGTTACCGAGACCTCTGTAAGCTTGACAGTCGTAGCCTTAGTGATTGACGTTTGGATGAATGGAGAGATCAGGATCTACTGCACTTACTAAATCAAGCTCATTTTTCCTGCTACACCAAAAACTTAAAACTTTTTCTTTTCACGAGATCATTGGATTGGGTGGAACTTTGAGTCCAGCCTCCCACACAGATGATTATGCAAACCAGTTTATCTCAGTCTGTTTCTTCAGCATCCCGTTGCTGTTTCCAGTTACCTTCTGCACATCCTGGACTTGGCTGTGAGCAGTGGTTGAATGCCAGACAGATGATTTTACAGCTAAATTGTAATTGCTGGGTTTGGTTACTGAGCCTCTCTTTGTCTTCTTTAAGTCCAGCTGTAAACCCAGCACTCCAAGCCCGCTACTAAACCTTGTCCCCAAGTGCCACAAGTACACAGCTTTGAAATCCCTCCACCAAAGGGATGGTGGCTCTACCACCACCCTGGGCAGTCTGTTCAGTGCTTGACAAACCTTTGGGTGAAGAAATTTTCTCTGATACTCAACCTAAACCTCCCCATGCCATTCCCACTTGAGGCCATTTCCTCTTGTCCTGTCATTTGTGGGTTGGGAGGAGAGATTGCCCCTCACCTGACTCCAATCTCATTTCAGGGACCTGTAGGGAGGGATAAAGCCCCCCTGAGAGAGACCTTGACTCTATTCCAGCTGAAACTGAGACACACTTTTATCCTCTTCCACCTTGGTGTTGACAAAAGGGTAAAAAGCCAAAGGAAGTTCTTTTAGTCCCCTCCTGTGTTAGGTTCAGAGGTCAGTGTTCAGTATTTAGGCATCATGAAGTAAATAACTTTCTAAATTTTTTTAAAGTATTGGGTACATCTTCATTCTTTGCAAATGTTTCTTTTTTTATATGGAGAAAATGAGAGAGAACCTGAGCAGGGATCCAGAACTCTTAGTGCTGCATGTGCCTAACTTTGGTGGAAGAGGAGAAGTCAACAACTTACAAGATGCTTCCCTTCCACCCCTGCTTCTAATTTACATGGCAATTGAGGAAAAGAAAGTCTAAATGAAAATAAATATTCTGTTTCTATTTTTTTTTTCTTCCTGGAAGAGGCAGGCAGGAGAAAGCTGGTGTCTTTGCATAGAGATTGAGGAAAACCCAGCTGTTTAACAGCATTTTGTTTGAAATGTTCAAGGACACTGGTCTGGTTGGCTTTTAAATGAGCAAATAGAAGGTGACTGTATTTAGGGGCATTTTTGTTAATGAGGGTTTGGAGTTGGTTTGAGGAGACACATGACCAACTGTTCCAATCTCTGAGTCCCTGTTTTTCTTACCAAAAAACCTTCAGAAGGCTGATGTGAAATACTCATATCTGAGCCCAGGACTGAAACTCTATGTAGACATAATTATGTCTCTTCCTATTTAGTTAATCTGGCTCCTTGTTATCTGCACAATATTAGCCATGACACTTTTCCTGGGCGAGGTTGGAAGTGACATATTTTCATGAAAGAAGGGAAAAAAGGATGAATATTTTGAATAGTATAACTTGACTTATTTCAATAAAAGTAGGCAGGTGGTATGTTTAATATGTTAGCCCCTTATTCTGTGAATTTGCTTTACAGCCCTTCTGTCTTGAGATGGTAAAAGGCTGGAAGGGAATTAAGGAGACCAAAGAAAGTCCCTTGACATTTTTATGTGCTGAAGTAACAGGCAGGCAATCTTGCTTTATACAATGCTGTCTTCCTGGGTAGAACAATTAGTGTTAATGTGGTAATGATAATTGTTTCTGTAAATTATTCTTAATTAACTATTTATGTAATAAGACACTTAAGGATCTGTATTTAACAATTTTGAGGGGGTTTTTTTCCCCAGCTAATTGGTTTCCCTATATATTTCTTTCCTGAGCTAGTGACTGTCTTCTGTTCATTATTAACTGTGTGACATTAAGGCTTAGAATTTGGTACAGATGATCCTTAATTAACACAAAATGGTGCATAAATGATGTGGAAACAGGTGGGTTCCTTCCTTTAGCTGTGTTATAATTGCACATTGCTGGGTTTTCAGTGAAGCAATAAAGCTCTAATACAGATCCCAGCTTGGGGGGCCACCATTCCTACCCGGTATCATCTCCCCACAGTTGGAGCAGGTGACAATATGTTCCCCTCTGCCTCTCAGATGTTAAACTTCATTCTGTGCCAGATGTGGAAGTGCCTCTCTGGGAGTTTTCTGTATCCAACTGATGCAGGGAGTTAAAAGTAAAAAGGGAAAAAGTCTTTAAAGCAAAAGCTTCGGTGCAGTTCATGGTGGGATTCATAAGCAGGGCAGAGTGTGACAACCAGCTCCTCTCCTGCCTCATTTCATGGTGCCTGATATGTTTTGAAGGTGTGCTGAAACAAGGTAAGGGAGAGGGAAGAGCCTGCTATGCAGTGTGCTCTTTAATTAGCTCCCTTTGTTCTGGGTTGGATTTTTTTCATCTTGAAAATGTCACCTGCTGCCCTGCCTTTTCCTCTTTGTTTTTTTAGCTTGCCTATGTGTGAAGCATATACCAATATTTTATGTGTGTAATTGGTCTCGGTTTCTGTAGACTGCCTAATACAAAGTGCACATTCTCCTTTTTACTGTGGTTTATGTTTATTGCACTCACTACATTGCTTTATGTGCACACTGTGCTTATTGAATGTGTGGTGCAGGCAGAGGGATCTTATATTCCATTCTTAGCATCATTAGTGCTGTTTTCCTCACCGATTTTCATCAAGCTGTAGTTTAATTTAATTCACTTCATTATTTTGCAAAGCAGCTCTTATCTTTTGGATTTCCCTTCTGTTGCTTTTAAAACCACCACTGTCTCAAAACAGCGAGAACTTAAGTATTTTTAGCTGTATTTTTCTTTTTTTTGACATGTTCTGAGCATCTTAGGATTTGTGTAATGCAGCCAATCAGTTAAAGCCAAACACTGATAGTGTTACAGGTTAATTAGCACCTCAGTTCATCAGCACTCACACTCAAATTAATACTGCAGTAAGCACATCAGAATCTCATCTTCCGTTTGCATTTAGTGGAGGTGATTTTGCAATATGTTAATTTGTATTTTGTGCAGAGTATATTTAGTTTTCAGTGCTCTTATTTTCTGACCTCTTCAAATTTGGGATCTAAAACCTTGCAGGAATTGGCTGGTTTCAGTTTGTGTAAAGAATATGGAAAATTCAGTCAGTTGCTGGTGTTTATTCTAATTAAACAACATTGACTCATGTCTTTCTCTACTCATTCCTTTGGAAGGCAGGTGATTCTTTGGCTATTTTGGGTTCTTTTAAAGTATATGCAGCTTAGGGCTCTTGATCTAAATATAAGCAACTACATGACTGAAGTAGGAAAAATAACTTTAGCCTAATCAAGCCTTCATTCTCTGGATTAGTAAGACCTACAGTAATTAATATTCTTTGCAGAATTAATAAGCTCTTCGTATTCAATCCATTGCATCCTTGGATTCTTCACTACACAGACTTTTCTTTCAAAGACTAAAAGAATTGGTGGGAAGAAATATTTACACTGTGATGAGCTCTGGTGCATGTGAGAACAAATAATTGGAAGTTCAGAGCTTGATATTTTGGGAAAAGTACAGATAATTACTATTTATTGTCATCTCAGCTGCAGCATATCAAGAAAAAGTAGCTAATTTAAATGACTCTGTGTTTAGAGGTGGTTACTGGGGGAACATTTCACCAAGGGCAGTCTGTGCTGGTGCAAAGACTTTATCCAAGTGCTGTGGGAGAGCAGGAAGCCAGGAGTTCTGTGGTGGTCCTTCTGCAGGCTCAGAGAGGGAAAGTCCTACATTTTACATCCCTGCAGTGGTGCTTGGGCTGAACGTGGTGGAAATGCATCAGCCCTGCTCTGCTGGCTCAGTATCCCTAATCTGAGCCATCAGTTACCCCTGAGGATTTGGGGTATATTAAAAGAGGGAGTCAGGAGCATGTGTCTCAGAAGCATTGCTTGTGTGTGCTTTGTTTTTTAGGAGTGTTCTTCAGGGGAGTTGCCTTATATACTCCACTAGTGTGTCCTGTGCATGTGGGTTTTCTTTACGCCTCGTTGATGCTGTGTGCTGTAGGAATTCTGCAACGATATGGTGATTCTCCCGGTCCTGGAGTTGTTAGTCCATTAACCTGGGAGAAATGTGTGCTCCCTGTTCACCCCCCAGCCACATGGGCTCTGAGAGCCCCAGTGAAGGACACGCAGAGACCACCAGCGAGGGAGAGAGGAGCAAAGAGAGGAAGTTTATGCAGGGGAACAGGTTATATGGACTTTGGGGGGATACGAACTCACCAGTAAGGGACAAGAGGGGAATCTGGCTTTGGGCCAATAGGAGTAAGGGGATTTACATTCAATGGGAAAGGGTTTCAAGTAGCATGAGGTCACAATCTTTCCCCAGCCCCCTGACCTGGCAGGGTATTCTGGGAAGAAGAAGAAACAGTGACACTGCAGTTTTTACATTCAGTACATTCAAACCGTGGTCCCGTGGTGTAGTGGAGAGCACTTCGGTCTCCGACTCCCAAGGTCGCGAGTTTGAGTCTCAGTTCGGACAGCCCTGGCAGTTCAATGCCTCCCTGCCATCCAATCCTGTCAGATCTCGGATGCCAAGCAGGGTCAACCCCGGTTAGTACCAGGTGCTGTAGATAGTCCCAAGGACTTCACTGTCACTGTCCAAGCTCGCTCGGCCGTGGCAAATGAACCTTAGGACTTAAACAGTGGGGCCAGTTCTGTGCACGCTGAGCCTCACCTAAAACATCCACTGTGCAGGCTCGAAGGGCACACCCACGTGGGGTGAGCCCTTCCCAAATCTTCGTTTGCGAAGATTGGCCATTAATCTCAGGGTCTTCTTGTGTCCTACATTCAAACCACATTAAAAACATCAGTTGATAAAGCGTTCTCAGTGGCTGGTTGATTTTCTTCATCAGCCCATTTCTGGCAGGACATTCTCCATGCCATATATTGTGAATGCATTGCTACAGTGTCCTTCCTCCTTTGGTTTTCTTGGGAGCAGGAGATGAGTTCTGACTTCAGCCTATGTACTGTAAGCACAGGAGGTAGGATAGATTGGCTGCCTGCTGGAATAGAGACTTTTATCAAAATTTATTGAACAGGATACAGGTAAATGTTTCTTTCTTTTAATCAAGGTTGATTAAATTACAATCAGAAAGATGCCCTGCTCCCTTAGGCACATCAAAACCTTGTTATCATCTTTAATTCATCCAGCCTTTCAAGAGAGGGTTTTATTAGCTCTTCCTAATCCCCAAATAATTACTCTAGACAAAGAGCTATTTGTAGAGAACATTTTGTGGAGGGAAAAGGGGTTCACAAGGCATCCTGGGCCCTAATAAATTCTGTGGTGCTCTGTGACACGACTTTTCTGATTGTCCTTGATCTTAAATCACAACTGGGTCGTGCTGGAGGAACGGGACCTCAGTCAGCAGAGGTGCCTCCTCCTTGGGCTCCTGGGGTGAAATGTTATTCTCAGCCTTGTGAAAAGGAGCAGGAATGTTTTGAGCAGGCTGGGCCAAGGGAGAGGAGACTCCTGGTTGATGATTGGCGCCTCTGCCCTTTTCTAAAATAGCTCCATGATTGCACGAGGTGAGAGACTCAGCAGGGTCATTAATTCTTTAAGGTTTCTGCTTTTTTTCGTTACAGCCACCTCTGAAAAAAGGTCTCCAGTTTCTGAGCTCTCTGTATTTCAGAAATCAGCAAGTCTGGTAGGGACTTCAATGACAGTGACAGTAAAACAACAAGCAAACAATCAAACCTAGAGGATTTTATATAATTTGATGTTGTTTATTTACTTGCTAACAAAATGCTCCCTAACACCCAGACTATCTGCTCACATTTATTCCAGTTTTAAAGCAAAATGCCTTTGCTGCCGCAAACAGAAATTAATAATATCTGGCTTGTTCTACAAAACACAATCCCAGCAACGAGGAAGATCTGATTTTTTTTTTTTAATTTTCTTTTCCCCCTCAAAGAAGGAAACTTAAATTACTTAAGGGACTACTTAGCTTCCACTAGTGCAATTAGATTAACGTAGGAGGAATTTTGATTTATTTCCAGAAATGAATATATGTTTCTAGGTCAGTAACTCTATTTAGAACAAAAGTGCTTGGATTTTTTTTTTTCCAAAATAAATCCAAATGCAGTGTTAGGTATGCTGCTCTCATTTAAGTTTCAGTTTAGCTTTCATCTTATTTTGTTCCCCCCTCCTTGAGAAGTGGCAGGAGTCAAAAAAGAGTTAAAGTTCAGAAGTAATACATGAATTGGGAAAGAGGGAAAGTGGTAATAAAATGATGAAGTCAGTCACTCTGAACCAGTAGTGTAAGACTGGAAGGGGGTAGATAAAAGGGGCAGGGATGTTCAGTAAAAGTAAAATATGATCCAGAGCAGTGGAAGTGAAAGGTAACAGTGAAGTGAAGGGTGGGATGATACTGAATAACTGGACAACAAACCAGCAGATACAATTCCATGCTGGTAACATAAACCAATCACGTAGAGGAGAAATGGCAATACATGGCTCCCTTTCAATGGATCAGTGGCTCCTTGTATGCAACCTGGAGAAATGTGTCATGTTTTAGCAAGTTCAGCAATTGGAACCAAAGGAAATGTGGAGTGTGTTGCAGTGTGTGTGACTGGTTTGGTCATGTATCTGTTGACAAACTTTTTAACAAAATTGTTAAAACCCAATGTCTTGGTTTGAGCTGGCAAACTGCCAACCCTCCAAGTACAGGATCAGAGCCTCCCCCCCCAACACCCAGGAAAGGAAGGAAAAGAGAGGAGAAGGAAAAAAACCTTCAAACTACGTTTAGACTAAAACTACATGTATTTTTACAGAAAGAAAGGGACAATTAGAAGAAAGTACAAATATACACTCACACAAGTCACAAACAGCAAGGAACAATTTCTCACTTCTTAATACATACACAAATCTCACCATTTCCACCCCAAATTGCCCCAGAGGACTCAGTCCCCAGAGAAACAGAACCCGAGCAGAGAGGAGAGAGCCAGAGCAACACATTTTACTTCCCCAAGAGCCAGTGGTGGGCCAGGCCCTCTCCATCTCCTCTGGGACAGCATCTTGTGTCCTCCCCCGAGGAAGCTGTGGGGTGACTGCCCCAGCCACTCCCACACTGATTCTGCTTCCTGGGAAAAATGATATCATATTATAGTGTAGAATACAATACTACTGGCTAGAAGAAGTCAGCTGGTAGTTCAACCCAGCTCAAGTCAGCTGACAGCTTCAGGCCTGATTTAAACTCAAATTTGGGCTCACTTATGTGAACCCACAACACCCAACCTTTGGAGAAATGAAATACCAAAGAATTAGTTGAGCCTCCCTTGGAATATTCAGGATGCCACGTGAGACTGAAAATTTAACTAATGTTTCTTGTGGAAAAATACCCTCCAGCCAACTGTTAAATGTAAATTTTGAGGAAGTTACATGTATCTGTGCTAGTTAAAAATAATCTTACCTATTAGATGTTCAGTATAATACACTTTTCTTGGCAGGGGAATATATGGTTAGTGTTGGCTTAAAAACAACCTCACCCCCTAAAACCCACCCCAGAGTCTCCTCATCCCCCAGAAATCCCTTTCCCAATTTTTGACCACCAAAGTGGGATCCAGTCTGTGGCCACTCGTGGAATCTGCTGCCATTCCCAACCACTTCTGGCTGCAGTTGCCAAGGTTTATGACTGTGGTAATTACCCAACAGGATCTGAATTTACAGCCTGATAGTTAATTATTCTCTCTATGCCATGTGCTGGAGATCACCTGTAAACAGTTGCAGGAAAGCAAAATAATCCTCCCTGGTAGAACTGAGGGTGTTCTGAGGACTCTCCTCCGTTTGCATCTCAGGAGCAGGATGCTCTGCTCTCGTGTTTCAGCTTCTTGGAGGGTTTTAAAACATGACCTATGGTGTATAAACATGGTTTATCCCCATTGCCAACAATGCTTGTGCAGTTGTAGTCTGAGTACTAATCCTGAAATAGAGTTTAGGCTCTTTTTGTATTCATGATAGATTTTATGCACCTTTTTTGTTGCTGGTGATGTCAGCAGAATCTCTCTGCTGCATTATGGATTAGCTATTTAATCAAGGTCTGTGCATTATTATACATGTTCCTTCTTTCAGTTTCCTCCTGAAAAACTAGCTAAAAATTTTTGGTGTGCAGTGGAATTGAGTGAATACCTGATACATAAAATTGAGTAGCACATCCTGCATCTCTGTCTAACAACATGCAAAGCAGGAGGTGCATGTCCAGCAGGACTTGCTCCTGGAAGCCAGAGAGATTTTCTGCATCAGGAAGAAAGGAATTCAAAATTCAGAATCATTTCCACTGACCCTGCTGCATCTCTTTTAGTTGATCCTGCAGATGTTAGTTTGGAAACATCTGTTTGTCCTGATGTTTCTTTTCTCACCATCTTGAATCACAGTTCAGCTGGTGCTGCAAGACCATCTTGGGACCACCAGACTTGCTGGTTTAGCAATTACATCTGGTTTTATTCCAAATTATGCTTTTTGTCCAGCTGTCTTTGAAAACCACTCCTATGAGTTGCTAGGATACATTTCTAAAAGTGGAAACTGTTTACACAGTCTCAATATGAAAAAATCTTTGTATTTCACTTCTTTCTTGCCAAGGCTTCATTACAAGGCACTGCAGAAGTTTCCCAAGCTCTCAGAATTGTCACACAATCCAGTTGCTTTGTTTGTTGTAATCAGAGAGATACATGGCTGATTAAATGAATCCTGTTTTGTCTACTATTATTAACTCTTTTGCTGAGCTTTCTGGTTCCCCATTATTCAGAGGGATGTTTAGTCAGCTCAGTCCTGACCAAGGCCAGCCCTGCTGTGCCAGGGGCTTCTGATGTAAGTCAAGCTGAAACATCTCCCTTTTGTGTGTCTGCACTGTCTGCTTTACAAATGCTTAATATTTAACATGGTGGAAAGATGACATCATTGAATGGTTTGTATTGGAGGGGACCTTAAATAAGATCATCTCATTCCACCCCCTTGCAATGGCAGGGACACCTTCCCCTATCCCAGGTTGCTCCAAGCCCCATCCAGCCTGACCTTGGACACTTCCAGGGATGGGGCAGCCACAGCTTCTCTGCCCAACCTGTGCCAGGGCCTGCCCATCCTCACAGAGAAGGATTTCTTCCTAATATCTAATTTGAACCTGCCCTCTCTCAGTCAAGGAGCCATTCCTCCTTGTCCTGTAACTCCATGCCCCATCAGAAGTCCCTCTCCAGCTCTCTTGGAGCCCCTCTAGGTACCAGCAGGTATAATAAAGTCTCCCCAGGGCCTTCTGCAGACTGAACCCCCCCAGCTCTCCCAGGCTGTCTCCAGAGCTGGGGTGGTCCAGCCCTCAAAGCATCTTCATGGCCTCCTCTGGACTTGCTCCAGCAGCTCTACATCCTTCTTATTTTGAGGGCTCCAGAGTTGGAAGTCAGAACATTTGAAACAAAATCACACCCACATGTTTTCCTAAGGAAAGTATCAGAGTTTTAAGTAAAGAACTTGAAATTTCTGGAAGTGGAGGGGCTGGAAAGGCAGAACAAACCACCACAAGGCAGTGTCAGCTCTGCAGAATTTTTCCACTGCCACATATAGTCCCAAGGATCGAGTCTTGCTCATCCTACAACATCTGCTCTAACTTGCCTTGTCTTACACTGTTTGGTTTTCTAAAATGTGAAGGGGTTTTGAGGTAACAGTAGTTTTTAAACTATAAAGTCCATAAATGCGAAGGGGTTTTGAGGTAACAGTAGTTTTTAAATTAAAAAGTCTATACAGTAGAAATGTATTTCAACATCTAAACTAATATTCTCATCTGCCACTTCAGACTCACTGTTGATGCTTTAAGTATTGGACAGGTTTTATTTTGGGGGCATCACGTAGGAGAGTGTGTGAAGAAAGAATTGGCATTTAAATGTTGAAAGAGTTTTTCTTAAATGGTAGTTCTGAGATTAGCCTTGTTAGCCACTGTTGTGATTCTTTCAAACCAACCCAACAGGCAGTTAAATAAATGCCACGGACATAATCAACAAATCAGATTATACTGAATGCCCACAGACTCCACCAGAAAGGTCTAAAGGAAAACAATTACAGATGAAACAAAACATAGCATTTAAATCCCTGCATGAGAAGCAGCCACACAAAGGGAACACAGATCCTGGTTTAATTACCCCAGTGGAAGAACATTTAGAAAATTAATATTAGTGCACTGGCAATTGGAAGCATTTAAAAGTGTTAATGCCCCCCTTTTCTGTTCTTTGATTGCAAAGGTCACTGCCAGAACGTGGCTGTGTGTACGTGGTGCCTCCAGCAAACGCTGAGGGTTGTGGTGTCTGTGCAGCTCTCGCAGGTGTCGGAGGGCTGAGGGCTCAAAGTGATGCACAGCTTCGTAAAATGGTGCCCAGAAACACTCACTTGTACTTAGAAGCTTATAAAAGTAGTTGCATGGTTGATGACTTTAATCCTGTCATGTTTTAATGTAGAGTTTCAGCCTCCCAATGGTTTTTTCCTTTCCAGCCTGGGTGTATCAAGGTGATCTGATTGGTCACGCTCAAAGGTGAAGGATCATCCAAGGGTTTTAAGCCTGGTGTGTCTTTGGGAAAGACTTTTTAAAGATGACAAACTGTCATTCCTTCAGTTCTGTCCTGGAAGTGAAGGATCTTACTGATGGTAGACACACAAAAGCTGTTCCCTGTGACAGGAGGAGAACCTGTGCACGACCTCTGTGCCTTTGGCATCTCACTGTGGGCATTGCTCTGAGAAAGGTCTCTTTTATTTTGGCTTATCACTGTGGTGCTAGAATGGCATAGAAGAAAACATAGCAAAGCAACAATCAGGCTCTTCATTTTGTCCCTTAGAAATGATGGTATATACATTTTCAGTTGCACCTTCTGGCAGTGTATTAGAAAATGAAGTGTAGGCTCAGGCAGCACTTACTTGGGCAGGAAAGTTAAAAGATTTTACTTCTGCCAAGCTTTAAGTTTTTTTGGATATTTAGTAGGGATATGGTGGGTAAAAGCAAGAAATCCACAGGAAATCTGAATGTGGCAGCAAGGTAAGTGGAATGAAGAAAATGGTGATCCTGAAGACCTTTTCTTTGCCTGCAATAGCAGTGAAAACCTCAGTGTTCTTGTTTGTTCTTATCTTGATGTGATGAACAAGTCACAGGTGGCCTTGGCTGGGTAATGAGGTGGTTCCTGGTGAAAGGGTGGATGGCTCAGCCCTAGAAGTGTTCAGGGCTGTGTTGAATGGGGCTTGGAGCAACCTGGTCTAGTGAAAAGTGTCCCTGCCCACAATGATTCCATGATTCTTTGAACTTTTCTATCTCCCTGGTATTGCAGGAGAGTTGCCTGCAGCTTGGAATCATTCCTGATCTCTCCCTGCAGGGGGTTAGATCATCTGGAGCATGTGGATGACAGTCATTTTATACTCATCCCCTTTTCCTCCTGGTAATCTTTTAATTTTGATGGAAAAGACTTTTGTGCATTGAGGGACCAGGCAATCCTGGTTTCTTGGGTCTTGCTGTTGATCTAAGCTCTAAGGATGGCCTTTCCCCAGCACATCCATCCATAGTGTCTCTCTCTTCTGTTGAGCCCTTTATTTTCCCCTGACTGGTAAAGTGAAAAATTCATAATTTAGATGAGACTTGACTGGAACTGGCCCGAAGGTTCAAGTGTTGATGCAGGAAAGAGGAGGCATGAGAAGGGAGGGTGGGGATTTCCATTGCTTTGCACATTCCCACAGAATACCCAGAGAGTGTGTGGCTGTGTTATTCTTGTTCCTTTGATAAACCAGACTGAAAATAGCGACAAATAAGAAATTAAAACAATTCTGTTAGTACACAGTGCATTGTAAGGAAAAAACATTATCCACGTCTCTGGATTAGCAGAGTGTTTGAAGCTGTGATAACCCGGTTGTTAGCAACCATAATTTAGATGTGGGGGGTTTTTTTAACATAAATATGACTTATTTGAAGTATGTTGAATTAGAAAACTCATGAATAAATATTTTGACATAATCAGAATTATATGGCTAGAAATTGACCTACTTTGCATGACAGATGCTGGAGAATCCCCCAGCTAATAGCAGACTAACCTGGCATAGCAATGCCCCATCTTATAATATACTAAGCTGCATACAGACATTAAATTATTAGATTGTTGGGGTTTTTTCACGGAGATTAGACACAGACAATTTTGTTTGTAAATGAATAAGTTATAGACAAGTTGTTGAGAAGGCATTGGAGTGCAGTCCAAAGAAGGACCCGTGGCATGGTTTGATCAGTGTTTGCAGCATGTTCTCAACAAGTCTGTTAGAAAGAGCCAAAAAAACCTGATGGTACCAACAGCCAAATAATGAGAGTATTATGCCATGTGGGCAGATCTTCCACTCTTCTGCAGATAAGCACAACTGCAAGAGGAATAATAATGTTTTAAAAGTCTGGTAATACTGTGATGATATAAATAGAATTTATTTTTTCCCCCAGTGTCTGCTCTTTATATCCGTGTTGATTTCAGCAGACTGACTGATTTTATCTGCATGTCCTTAAAGTTAATATAACAAGGATCAGGTACAGGTTAACAGAGAACTCTGACCTTAATAAAAGGACTCTTATTGGTTTAACTTCATATGGATATTTTTTTTCCTGATCATCTCCCTTTATTATTTTAACAAACACAGGTGATGAAACATTTTAGGTGCACATTGCACACAACAGTCTTTTCAAGCTTCGTAAATTTTTGTTGTTCAGTCCTAGCACAAGTAATAATAGTGCTTTTATTTGTAAAGTACCATTGCTTTTTATTTTTAATGGGTGAAAAGCACCTTTGTCATGGCTCAGCTTCAACAAAGAAAACCTCGTTTTATTTAATCCCTGCAATGAAAACTAATATCATATTCAATTGTAGTAGCCCCTTTGTTTGCTTCCCAGCTGTTAGAATCATAGAATCATAGAATCGATTGGGTTGGAAAAGACCTCCGAGATCATCAAGTCCAACCCTTGGGCCAACTCCAGTCCCTTTACCAGATCATGGCACTCAGTGCCACGGCCAAGCTCAGCTGAAAAACCACCAGGGATGGGGAATCCACCCCCTCTCTGGGCAGCCCATTCCAATGCCTGAGCACTCTCTCTGTGAGGAATTTTTTTCTGCTCTCCAACTTCAATTTCCCCTGGCAGAGCTTGAGCCCCCCGTGCCCCCTTGTCCTATTGCTGAGTGCCTGGGAGAAGAGACCAACCCCCACCTGGCCAGAACTTCCCTTCAGGTAGTTCCAGACAGTGCTGAGGTCACCTCTCAGCCTCCTCTTCTCCAGCACAAACACCCCCAGCTCCCCCAGCCTCTCCCCATAGGACTTGTGTTCCAGTCCCTTCTCCAGCCTCGTTGCTCTTCTCTGGACCCGCTCCAGCCCCTCAATGTCCTTCCTGAACTGAGGGGCCCAGAACTGAACACAACACTCAAGGTGTGGCCTCCCCAGTGCAAAGTATAGGGGAAGGATCACTTCCCTGGTCCTGCTGGCCACGCTAGTTTTGATACAGGACAGGATCTCATTGGCCTTCTTGGCCAGCTGGGCACACTCTTGGCTCCTGTTGAGCTTCCTGTCCCTCAGTCCCCCCAGGTCCCTTTCTGCCTGGCTGCTCTCCAGCCACTCTGTGCCCAGCCTGGAGCGCTGCATGGGGTTGTTTTCTCTGTTTTCAAAGAATCCCTATAGATAAAGGTGACTTTGTTTGCAGTTTTTGTCTCAGGGTCTTCAGGGTAATGTTTTGTAATGAACTCGTGTTGCCACAAAGGTAGTAAAAACATGTATATGATCTTGGCAAATAGTTCTTTCAGGCCTTAAGCAGGGCCAGGCTGAGACACAGCTCCTACCCTCTGTCTTGATTTGCTCCAGCTGCTTAAAACTTCCTAGACCCAGGGTGAACTGCCCCTCTAGCACCCATATTTCTTGCCCAAAGGATACAGTTCAGTCATGCTGGCAGTGCCCAGCTGTCAGACATGGCCTTGGGGGCTGTAAGCAGAGACACCCCCAGGCACTGCTCACTTGGGGATGGAGCTCCTCCTTCCAGGGAATGACAGAAGCCTTTTAAAATAAGTCGTGTTTGGAGGACACTGATTTGCAGCTGAACAATTTGGATTCTTCATAACCTTCACCAAAGGGCAAGAGGCAGAAGTGATGACTTGGCTGTGTTATTTACAGTCACTGTTTTAGGAGCTTCCTCTCTCTTGCAGAGTTTGGAAGGAGGGTTGTTAGGGATTCTTTTCTGGTTGCACTGGACCCTCCTGCTGTTCTTCAGGTGAAGAGCTCTGAAATACTGGACTGGTCTGCAGGTGGCCCAGAAAATGTGTTAAAACTTGTAAAACTCTGGGCACTGAACTAAGCACTCAGCTTTGGTATTTTGTCCTGCTTCTCCTCACATACCAACAAGCTCTTGGGATTCAAACATTGTTGGTGGGCATTTGGGTCCTTGTGCCTTTAACTCACCCCATCTCAATGTCTTGAAAAAGTGACCCAGCTTTTCCCAGCTGAGTAATTCCCTTTCCTCTTTGAAGCAGAGTTAGCTGGTGGGTTTTATCACTTTGGTTTTGTTGTATTCTGCTGCTTTTCTAACAATATCCTGCTTCATTCATAGTTTCCTGAGTAGCAACCCAGACACTTCGGCTCCTTGATGCCTGATCAGTGTCGTTGCAGAGACAGAGAGAGGAGTTATCCTGATGTGCTGATCCTCCGTGGCTCCACACACACGAGGGATGCCCAAACCCCAATTTCCTACCTCTGGAATCTGTTCTGGCACGGAGGTGTTTCACTTCTTATCAATGCTTAGCCCAAGGGTGACTGCCAGCAGTAGTCTTTTCATTTCTGCCTCCTGCTGCCTCTGTGACAACAGGAACGGCAGCAGGAGGCAAAAATGAAAGGCCCACATTGAAAGAAGCACTTTGCCACTGTTGTAATTTGGAAATTGATGGCGTTTTTTAGCCCAAAGTCTCAGGAAAAAAAGCTGCTTTCCTCTTTGCCTCCTATTGTTTTTCCAACAGGGAGAGACGTTCTCTGATGTTGCAGAGGCAGTGGGAGGCCAAAATGGAAATAATTTTCTTCCTGAAACATTGGATAACAAAATGTGAACAATTTCAGCAGGGAAATAGTGGTTTGTTTTCTTTTTTGTTGACTGCCATGTGGTGAATGCTGGTATTTCCATTTGACTGTGGAAAACAAATAGCAGCTGCTTTTCTTATTGAATTAATGTTATCTTAGGGTTATTTCTGAAAACTTATTTACTGGGTGTTTTTAACATGTCATTTTTATTCTTTTCCTTTTTCTGAATGAGAATAGACATTGTAAGGTGGTTACATAATTCCCTTCTAAGGCCACATGGTGTCTGTAGTGCCATGGCCTTGGAGCCAGATTTTTAAACCAGAAACTTAAAGGTCTGCACATTCTAAAACTGCTTTTTATACCAATATCATCAGAATGTCTAATAAATCCAGACATAATTGTCAGTGCCACTAATTGCATAGGACAGAAGGTGCAGGGTGGGTCTACAGCTGCACTGTCACGTTGGTGACATCTCTGATGGCAGGTGATGCAGGTTTTCTGCTGGAGTCTTTGCTCAGTGGTGGCTTAAGTGGATTTTGGGTTAAATGAAGTGGGAGGTAGGGTGGAGGGACCTTCAGAGGAGAACATATGGAGGAGTTTTCATGCTTCGAGGCTGATGTTCACATTCTCTCCCTGGAAGACCAAGGCCTGTGATTTTGATGTGACTTTATTTGAATGGTGAACAAAAGCAAAAAAACACAAACACAGGCACCAGACTCTGCAAATGTTTACAGCTTGGGGGGATCTACTGCATCATTTTGAGAGCATTGGCAGGAGCCTCCAGCAAAGCAAAGTTCTACATTGACCCAGAGAATCACAGAATCTTAGAATGGATTGGGTTGGAAAAGACCTCCAAGATCATCAAGTCCAACCCCTGGTCCAACTCCAGTCCCTTTACCAGATCATGGCACTCAGTGCCACGGCCAAGCTCAGGTTAAAAATCTCCAGGGATGGGGAATCCCCCACCTCTCTGGGCAGCCCATTCCAATGCCTGAGCACTCTCTCTGCAAAGAATTTTTTTCTGCTCTCCAACTTCAATTTCCCCTGGCAGAGCTTGAGCCCCCCCGTGCCCCCTTGTCCTATTGCTGAGTGCCTGGGAGAAGAGACCAACCCTCACCTGGCCAGAACTTCCCTTCAGGCAGTTCCAGACAGTGCTGAGGTCACCTCTCAGCCTCCTCTTCTCCAGCACAAACACCCCCAGCTCCCTCAGCCTCTCCCCACAGCACTTGTGCTCCACTCCCTTCTCCAGCCTCGTTGCTCTTCTCTGGCCCCACTCCAGCCCCTCAATATTATTCCTGAACTGAGGGGCCCAGAACTGAACACAACACTCAAGGTGTGGCCTCAGAGGATGGCTTGGAGGAGAAAGGTACCTCTGGCACAGATGATTTCATCCAGTGTGGTGCACAGTCCCATTTCTGTGCCTGCACCCAGCTCTGATGCAGTGGGAGGCCACTCTGGTGACAGGAGAGAGTGACGTGTAAATCAGTGAATGGCTTTGTCCTCCTGCTTTAGCTGTTACAGGCTATTGTTCTTCTCTTTGGGGACTTCAGTGTCTGTCATTAGTTACCTTGAATGGAAAGATTTTTTTCTCTCATTGAGCTTGTAAGAAATTTGGAAATGTTAATCAGCAGAGCATAACCTTTTCTTAACTTGCGCTTTTTATAGTCCTGGAGAATTAACATTTATCTTAGGGCAGCACAAGAATTTGGTATTTATATGAACTGAACTGATTCTCCACCTTTTGTCTTTCTTTATACAAACCCAAAACTCTTTGATAGACTCATCAACAGAATATATTTGTGGGCTTTGAGGGGTAAATTGTGAATTTATGTGTCTTGATATGAGTTTTGAGTGCCATGTGTAAGCACATGTGTGTCTGTGTCCTGGATTAGTTAAAGTGTAGTTAAAATTGTTCCTAAAAACTGCATACTTAAAGCCAAATATAGGTAGACACATAAAAACAGCTTGGGGTTTTCTTCATGAGTTCTGAGCTCTTACAGTTCTTGTAGGATTAAAGAGAAATCAGGGAAATTCAGCAACTCTGCAGATCTTGTTGCATGTTCACATACCAAAGTAATTCATTAGGTGCTCATCTGTAAATGATCAGTTTTCCTGGCTAATTTTTCACCTGCTCTAAGGTGCATCTCAATCCTATGGTGGAGCATGGAAGGAAAGGCAATTCTAATTTCCTTTTTTTTCCCCGGTAAGTTCAGATTTGGTTGGGAAATGGCAGTCTGGGGTAATTTAGCAGCCCCTTTAGACTGATCTCTTCTTGCTGCTTTAGAAGTCCTTTACAGAGATTTTTGGCAGCAGATGGTATCAACGGCTGCCCCACTGGGACTGTTCTCCTTGGGCATGTTGGTACAGCTGTAACAGGTGCCTTGGTTTCAGAGTGGTTGGGGTTTTACCATGCCCCATCCAAATGCAGTGCACATATTAATGCAAATTAAGGATCCCTGTAAAATCAATTACCTTTCCTACACTGATTTTGGCTCAGAAACAACCAATTTCATACTGACATCCAGGGAAGTGGGTGAGGAATGAACTGGTTGATGACCTTGTTTTCCCAAAGGCTTTATGTACTTGACATTTGGATGTCTGCTTGATTTAAACATTTACCCCAGCTTTGAAACATGAGGTGAAGAAAGATTCTTAAACTATCCTCTGTCTTTTAAGAGGAGAATCCAGGGATACTCATCTTCTCCCTTCCCCTCTAGTTGTCCAGAAAACCTCATTTTAATTCTCTAACAGCAGAAAATGGACTGCCAAGTATTCCTTGTTTCACTTTTGATCGTTCCCTGGGGCTTGCTGGACAAGGTTAGTACCCCAAAATGAAGTTTTATTGCAGGGTCTCATTTCACTTTAAATCAGTGTAGAATTTGGAAATTTTGCTGCTTCTGCACACAGCCTTTAAAAGGCCACTTACAAAATGGCTTTCAAAGATTTATGAAGACTTGCATGATACGGAGGCTGAAAGGAAGTTTAATTACATTCAGCTTTTGGTCATTTCTGTGTCTGAAGATGTGCCCATAGACTTGTCATCTCAAAAACCATCTAAGAAAATAAAATTGATCAGTGAGCCTTGTGGCTAAAAGGAAAATGAGTGCTTTGTCATGTGCCTGCAGAGCCCGTGTGCTCAATCACTGCCATCTCCTGGGTGCTCGCCCCTGACTCTCTATCACTGAGATTTGTCCAAAGTTTTAATCAAACATTATTTTACACTGAGGCCTGCTCTGTAAATAACAGAACCTTTCTCTTGACATATTCACACGTATGGTGGTGTAAAGAAATCATTTAGTCTGCTCCACACAAACGTTTTGCTTTGGAGACAGTCAAATGTACATCTTGTTTTGTATTGCCTTGTGGAGAGTATTAAGTGTTAAGATAAAAACTTGGCAAGTTGCTGTCACCTAATGAATGACATCTCTGCTTATAAATCTCTGATCAAAGACAGCAAATAATGTGGGAACATCTTACTTACTTAAAGAGGAAACTTGGTTTTAAGAGTGGGGATGTGTAGGTGCCTTGGAGTGCAGTAACTCGCGGGCTAGTAATGCCAGAAGCCATCAAATCTCTCAGCTGGAGGTTTTGTGAACAGCAGTGCTGAACAATTGGGGAGAGCTGCTGAGATGATAGTCTGAATGGTCACTGAGTTTTCCTGGAGAGCCTTTATCTGTGCTTAAAATTGTAGGGAATGTTTTTAAATTAAACCATAATAGAAGTTCATTGAGCCTTCGGAGTGGTTTGGGTGTCCCCTCTTTAAGCAGTTTATCGTTTTCTGAAAAAGTGTCTCTGCTCTCTGTATCCAAGACAAGTGTTTGCATTGCTGTCAAAATGGGACATTTCAACTCATTCTGAGCTGAGGGACCAAGAGGACAGAAGCAGGAGCAGGATGGGAGGAAGGTTCTCCCTCTTCCTTGTGCTGGGAGGCTCATGTGCCTCCTGATGTCACTCCTGGGCATGGGCAGCTCCTGGGAGGAGGTGGAATTCTTGGAGGGGGAGGTTTAACAGAAAGTTTGCTGAGGTTTTGTGTACTTGGCATTGGCACTTTGTCCACACAGGGTTCATGTGTTGACCCTGCAGCAAATTCTCCATAGCTGGGTAAGCTAAAAGCACTCCAGAACACATTAAAATAAGTTTGCATGTAAGTCATACCCATATATTGTAATCAAGGACTTTTATATAAAAGAGCTACTTATTCCTTATGAAACTTTAACATGCTTTTAAGGTTCTAACCCTATAAACAGGCTGTATTTCACTCCATCAGTAGGTGTTTTTCAGTTGTTGGGGATAAGCCTTTAGCAGTGAAATAAAGTGCAAAATCCTTTGTCTTCATGTAAAAGGCAGTAGTGGTTGATGTTGTGAGCAGATCTTGCTGTAACTGGTCACTTGAGATGAAATGTAGATCTTGAAATTAAACCCTTAAGTATTTCTCCTGTTGAATAATAAAAAAGAAGGTTGAAAACGTATAACTGCAAGGAATTAATTTAAAAAATACCATAAGAGGAAGAGAATTGCTGATGATGACAGCAGAAGTTAAATTTCATAGAATCAATTGGGTTGGAAAAGCCCTCTGAGATCATCAAGTCCAACCCTTGGGCCAACTCCAGTCCCTTTACCAGATCATGGCACTCGGTGCCACGGCCAATCTGTGTTTAAATTTTGGGCACATACACTGGTATGATGTGGTTTCTTTTCTAAAATGTTACCTTAAAAAAGGAAAGAAAGATTTTTCTGTGGCAGATCTGTGAGTGCCACACAGGAGGTTTGGGCAGTTGTGGTCCCAAAGGCAGTGGCAACATGACCTGGCAACTCCCAACTTTTGTATTTCCAGTAGAAAATTTCAAAACTTAGATGAACAGATAGCAGGACAATCCTAGAACTTGTGGAGCTTTCTTGGTTTTAAAACATAAAATAAGCATTGTACACTGAACTCTTTTATGTCTGTGAGGAAGACTTGCATTCCTGAGGTGCTGTGGTCATGGTATCACGTCCATCCCTTTTTGTGATGGGTAGTTTTGAGCCCTTTGTATTGGACTTGAGGTTCTGTGAAGTCAGTGAGAAAAAAAAATGCCATCAAGAAGAATAATCGTATTTCCTTCATGAATTGCTATTTAGTTAGTGCTGTACTGAAATAAATGTACGTATAATTACATATAAGTGTTTTCTCTTTCACACCTGCTGATGTGCTTGGGTGTGGGTTTTTTAATGGAAATGCATAGTTGATTAAAATTACGTGAGTTTTCTTCAGATAATTGATACCAAATGAACCTGTGCACCGTGTGTGTATGTCTGTGTGCAAATACATAAAATTATGCATATATGTGTACATAGGTGCATCTAAATGCACAGAAAATGGGAAATACCTTTCACTTACCAATTAATTTAGTAGTCTCCAGTCTGTGTGGCATCTTAGAGGTCATTCTGCACCACAGTGCTTTGTATTTTCCGCTGCATTGGTGCTATAAAAACCTATAAAAATGCTAATTGTCCCCAGGAAGATGTAGACTGCTTATAAGTGTGTATGGGATTGTTTTTCAGCCCTGTGATATAGAAGGAGGTGTTATTTCAGGTTTATAATTTGAATGTGCACATAATTTGAATGGATACGACTTTGACAGTTTATTAGTTAGAAAAGAAGAAAAAAGACAGCGCTGTGTCGTTCTTCAGCGAATTGATTGCCAGGAGTATGTTATTGACTTTGGTGATAATATCATTATATATTTTACAGTCGTAAAATCAAGAAATTTAGATTATGCCCTGAGGGCTTCACACATTTAAATAAAGGATATAGCCATTTCCAGGGTTATTGGTTTAGATTAGCGGGTGCTATGAAGAATGTTTAGTGTGTTACGAGGACAGAAAGAGCAACAGTGTTCTCATTGCTGCGATGCTTTGCTTTATTTCCTTTTTCTGTTTATGAAATACACTCACTTACAGATCCCCTGGGAGGATGAACAGCATTTGCTCTGAATGTTAGCATATTAATACAGTGTTAGCTCAGGGTTCTGTTGGGCTAAGAGCGGAAATCAAGTGTAATCCTTGACTCGTAGCAAGAGGGAGGGTAAGTCTTCTTGAAACACTCACACAAATACACAGCGCCTGGCAAGCAGACCTTGAGTGAGCTGCAGGATGGAGAGCATTGTGGGGAGCCAGATAACCTGATGCAAACACAGCTCTGCCCCTTGCTGGCAAAGGCAGAGTGTGGTACCCCCTTGGGCACAGCTTCCCAAGGAGTTACTGGGTATGGCCCCGGGACCATCTGCCTCTGGCACCCAGTTTGGGCTACTCTGGCCTGGATCTTCCACAACAGCTTATCTCCCTCTTAGCGGCACTCCTGTGGTGCAAAGGAGAGCACTCTGGACTCTCAATCCCAAGGTCCTGAGTTTGAGTCTCAGTGGGGACCGTGCCCTGGCAGTTCAAGCCTCCCTGCCATCCAATCCCGTCACATCTCGGATGCTCAGCAGGGTCAGCCCCGGTTAGTACCGGGTGCTGTGACAGTCCCAAGGACTTCACTGTCCAAGCTCACTTGGCTGTGGCAAATGGACCCTTAGGACTTAAATGGTGGGACCAGTTCTGCGCACACTGTGCCTCACCAAAAAAATCCACTGCTCAGGCTGGAAGGGCTCACCCACATTGCCTGGAGAAGAGGAGGCTCAGAGGTGACCTCAGCACTGTCTGGAACTGCCTGAAGGGAAGTTCTGGCCAGGTGGGGGTTGGTCTCTTCTCCCAGGCACTCAGCAATAGGACAAGGGGGCACAGGGGCCTCAAGCTCTGCCAGGGGAAATTGAAGTTGGAGATCAGAACAAAATTCTTTGCAGAGAGAGTGCTCAGGGATTGGAATGGGCTGCCCAGAGAGGGGGTGGATTCCCCATCCCTGGAGGTTTTTAAGCTGGGATTGGCCGTGGCACTGAGTGCCATGATCTGGTAAAGGGAGTGGAGTTGGACCAAGGGTTGGACTTGATGATCTCGGAGGTCTTTTCCAACCCAATCCATTCTATGATTCTATGAATATGGATGAGAGGAGATGTGGGTGTGTGCTGAGAAGTGCTGCAGATGGCTGATGGTGGATGTAGGGCAGTGTGCGTGTGCATCCTCTGAGCGCTGCACAGGGCAAATGCTCTGGGGTTTCACGGATGAGTTTGTACTCTGTAGTAATTTGCAGTTCCTATTGCAGTTTCACATATCTACATCATTTTCAGGTTGATGATTTTTCCCAGTCATTTATCCCAAAAGCACTTTATCCTGCTTAATCTGGGTCATAATTGACATGGGACTCGTGCGTAAGCGGAACACAGCCAGGAGTTGTGTTCGTGTCAGGGATTTAGTGACGAGCAGTAACACAGAGCAGAGGTTGGAATAAGTATAAATGTTCAAATAACTGATGAATTCAAGGTCACAGTCACGACTTGGACCCAGAAAACACTCCTGAACACTTACATGCTCATGCTGTCAGCTCACAGCTGCCTTTGGCCCTAAGCAAGACGTAATTGTTGGTAAGGAAGCTGTTGGAATTGGATGTATTTATTGCAAATCAACAGGATATCTTTGCAAGTATAAAAGACATATGGAAAAGTCCACTGTTATCGTTGTACTTGGTTGTGTCTCCAGATGTTTTCCCTCCTGCCCCGCTCCAGAGGCTGAAAGTGGGAAATGTTTTTTCATTGTTCTTAGCTGATGGTGCCAACATCTGCCTTGACGTTTCCCTGGGGGAATGTTATTAGCACTGCTGAGAGTTTCTGATGCATCATTTGTGTCTTATTTACCTCTTTTTTTATTATTTTTATTACAACATGATGTAAAAGCATGAAGTTTCAGCCCCTTTCAATTCTTTTGATGGAGCAGGGGTGAGAACAGATCAAAGGGAACAGTTGGGTGGCTGCTGAACTACCACAGCAGCACTTCCCAGCTCCCTTATTTTTAGGGAGCTATGAGTGAGGCAGAAAACATTGCTCTGAGCTAATATTTTTATTTGAAAGAAATAATATTTACAAGCTCAAACACGCTTGAAGATGTCAAAGTGCTTAAAATAGCTGCATTTTTTAATACACGTTTAATCCATCGTTAGTTCACAGCATGGACAGTGCTCTACTCTGGGGCCAGGAGAACCAAATGAGTATCTTCATTTGTTGGTTATATATACTCATAATGTATTATAAAAATTTCAGTTCCATAGCTTTGAACCTGAAGTTTATTCATTGATAGGTGTGTAAATTAGCAAAGTTGACCCAAGTGTTCACTGCTGAAGATGGTACTTTTAATAGAAAGGCAAAACAAATGAGCATTTTTCCTCAAAGCTTCTACACCTCTGCTTCTCAAAAACCAGCTGCACACTTCCAGATTTCATTAATTTTTCAGTGCTTCGATCTGACCTTTTAAATAGGAATGAGCTTTGGAGAGAATTTGGGCCAGAATTCTCAAATGTAGGTGCCTAAGACTGGGTTCTTATGGTGCATTTACAGCAGACTGTGGTTCTTGGCTTGTTCTTGTACATTGTCTGCAAGGATGGGGCAGAATCTCTGACTGGAGCTCTTAGGTGGTAATAGGGTCAATTTTAGCGATGTCAGACCGTATTTAGGCAAAGGTTTCTTTGAGAAATCTCTGTTGGGTCCAAGAAACTGCAAATTCTGTGAGATCTGAGTTCTGTTTGCTTCTTTGTGCTTTGGATGTTGTTTGTTTGGCTGCAATTATTTACAGCTCACTGCTGGTTTTTTGAGCTCCTAGCAAGAAATTCCACAGACAGCTGCAAAATATATTTTTAATCAATTTTGGGAAGACTGTTTCCCTAACTAACATATTTCTTCCAGCTAAGACACGGTACAAACTGCTGTGCAGATACTTGGGGAAGGGGGGGAAGGTCTTCCTGACAAAGATGTCCCTTTTGTTGTTGCTGTTGTGTCACAGTCATGTGGTTCAGGCCACTCAGAGTGTTATAATTTAGTGGTGTGGTGGTTTAAGCCCAACTGAGAACTGACTAATGCACAGCCCGGTTCTCTCCCAGCAGAATGAGGGGAAGAGAATTGGAAGGCTAAAAGTGAGAACTCAGGCGTTGAGATAAGATAGTTTAATAGTTGTCTAATAACAACAACAATTAGTATTATTTTGGTAATGAGAAGAAAAATGCTGGGAACAGAAGGAGAAATAAACCCCAGGAAAGGCAAGTGATAGCAGTGAAAAACAGATGCTCACCACCAACCAGTGCACAGCCAGCTACAGAATCACCATTTGGGTTGGAGAAAACCCAACCATTCCAACCATTCCTCCAGCACTGCCAAGCCCAGCACTAAATCATATCCCCAAGTGCCACATCCACAGGTCTTTTAAATCCCAGCAGGAGTGGTGGCTCCAGCAGTTCCCTGGGCATCCTGTACAAAAGGTTCCAGCACAGACCCAAAACACAGTCCCAGAAGAGCTCCTAAGAAGAAACCCAGCACAATTCACCTTACCCACACGGTGCTCTCTTACCTCCAATTGTTTTTTTTTAATAAGAAACATTTTTTTGCTTTTTTTTAAGCTGCTCAGGGTGAGCCTGCAAGAGCAGCATTTGCTTCTTATGTTGTTTCTCTGTATTTCTATAAGCAGAAAGAATAGAACAAGGAGACAGCGTTTCTCGTGGGGGTCTTAAAGCAGGAATATTCTGTAGGCAAATAATACAATTTGGTTTTCCATCTTTGAAATGTTAATAGTCTCAATATTGTTGATATGGTTAGATAAGTCAGTATACAAGGAAACAGTAGCATGTTTCTGTTAAGAGTTTTGTCTGCAAAGTGTAGAATTCTCGTGTGTATTGGGATTAAAACAACTCGTACAGATCACAAGTTTTCAGATCTGTGAGCTCTGATTCAGGTTTATCTCTTACAAACCTAATTTGTGTGCAAATTCCGTGCTGAAGATTTTGTATGGCAACAATTCCACTGTGAATTCGTTTGAGGCAGGAAGGCCAAAAGGTTTTATTGAACTAGTACTTTCCCTTCTAATTTTATTGAAATGTTTGCGTGTTTCGGTGTTTCGTTAGGAGTTAGATCTAATTTGCCACTTAATTGTGTTTATTCCTTTATTTTCCTTTGCACTCACGTAAATTGCCTTGTTTCCCTTTTGTCTTTTCAGGTCAGGATCGCAGCGAAGCCACTTTGATAAAGAGGTTTAAAGGCGACGGTGTCCGATACAAAGCCAAACTGATTGGGATAGATGAGGTTTCTGCAGCACGAGGGGACAAGTTATGCCAAGACTCCATGATGAAGCTCAAGGTGCAGTGAAACTCTCAGTATTATGAAGTCAAGGGGAGCACATTTCAGCTTGAACTTCTACTCATTCTCCTTTTGTGACACCGAGCCTCAGTCTGGTTAATTATATATTGTAATCAGTCAATTTTACATGAACTCCTGGCTGGTATTGCTTATCCTGGTTTAATTTTCATACATTATCCCTGAGTTCAGTGGTTATTCGTGATTGACACCACTGCAATTTGTCCACAAATTATAAACAACACATCTGCAAATTGAATAATTTTATTATGCAGAAGGGGAAGTAAAGCACTGTGGAGAAAAATGGTGTATCAGAATATTTTCTGTGACACTCCTAATCAACTCCAGCCCTGTCTGTGGCTATGACCTCCTGTTGGGACAGGCAGGAAGGGATTGGTAACAGTGCTGGGGGTAGGTAGCCAGATATGGGGGTTGGTCTCTTCTCCCAGGCACTCAGCAATAGGACAAGGGGGCATGGGGGGCTCAAGCTCTGCCAGGGGAAATTGAAGTTGGAGAGCAGAAAAAACTTCTTTGCAGAGAGAGTGCTCAGGCATTGGAATGGGCTGCCCAGAGAGGGGGTGGATTCCCCATCCCTGGAGGTTTTTCAGCTGAGCTTGGCCGTGGCACTGAGTGCCATGATCTGGTAAAGGGACTGGAGTTGGCCCAAGGGTTGGACTTGATGATCTCGGAGGGCTTTTCCAACCCAATCCATTCTGTGATTCTATGAAACTATTAAGGGAAGGGACCATTAAAAATTCATGTTTGGCAACATAGCATGAAATTATGGGCTCTGGAAACCCAGGGTCCTACAACATAAGTTTTAAGGCCACTCTTAATGTTTTGAGGTGGCTTTTGACATCACATGTGTGTAATGGCAGCAACGATCTCATGAAGGTCTTAGAACTTTTAGTGGTTCCTAAAACATGGTGAAATTTCATATAACCAGAAAAAAGGCTAAATATTTTCATTTATTTAGAAGTGCCGTTGATTGCATTTGATCTTAGTGCAGTGTTGTTTGTCCTGAGAAGGTGGAAACAGAAGGAACTATTATAGTTGTGCTGTGGGAGAATAATAATGCATGAGATGGTATCAGCAAGTTCACTTACAAAGTAAAAGTCTGAGTTTACAGCATGAGTGTAGTTTCATTTTGAGAAGCATATTTTTTCCTCTATAAAAACCTCAACTTCCTTATTTCTAATAAATATGCCCATGAGGTAAGCTAAACTTTGTTGGTAATTTCTTTCCTCTGCTGATGGTTGGGGTTTTTTTCCCTTAAAATAAAATAAATAAATAAATAAAAGAAAACAGAACAGCTTATAGCTGGGGAAAAGTGTGCTAGAAATGACCTTCAGCTTCCATGAAAACAAATTTCATGGAGGATTAGCTAGTGCAGGGGTTGCAAGTGGGAGCACATTTGAAATGCTCTCTGAGTAGCATAGAGATGTGGTACCTTGAAAAAAAAGCAGAAACCAGAAGTAAAGAGAGGGACTGTTCCTAGAGAGCCTTGAATTTTTCCTAGAAAAGTGGTGAATTGTCCACAAACAAATCAGTGGCACTTGGGAGAGTCATGAAACCAACCAAACTGTTCTTTGTTTCCGTAGGGAATTGTGGCTGCAGCTCGTTCAAAAGGAGAACATAAACAAAAAGTCTTCTTAACAGTTTCCTTTGGGGGAATCAAAATCTTTGATGAAAAGACAGGGGTAAGTAAAATGATCATGTGATGGAGCAGAATTGAATTTTTTCATGGATGTTTCTTTAGAGGCATTTCCTGGCTGGGCTGTGATGTCTCACCAGTGCAAACACATGTGAAGCAGCTGAGAAGGTTGATGGAAGGTCCTCATCTCTCAGAGCAAGCCATGCCATGACTTGTGGAGTGTCACACAGGACATGGGTTATTGTGAAGCTTGTCCTGGACATTGCTGCAGAACCACTCACTGGAGTACACAGATGCTCCTTGTGCTCACAGCTCTGAGTCCAAAAGTGGCAAGAAGGGATTTGTTTTGCTTCAGCAGACAAAAAGTTGCTTCTTTGCAGTGCCCAGTGCTGGTAGAGGACTGGAGCTATCCATGGGTCAGACTGCTATCTGTGCTCATAGAGGTTTTCTCATCCATCCTGGCCCAGCTGCACCCCATGCTGTGGGTGCTGCTTGGGGCTCCTCAGCAGTTACAGGTCAGGTGACTTTTGAAGGGTTCATGTCAAGGGATGAAGCTCAGAGGTGAGGATTGCCTTGGGCTGGGCTCCTGGTGTCAGGGCAAGCTGAGGGGATGCAAAGAAGCTGGAACAGGGAGCTGGGGCAGCTCCAGGAGAGTGAAGCTGATTTTCCCCACTGATGCCTGAGACAGATGAAAGGAAGGGCAGAGCAGGCTGGGGAGCAGCACACACTTAGCTGGTATTGTCCTCAACATGTCCCAGGAGAGTCATAAGAATTTCTGTGAGATCCATAATTCCACCTGAATGCAGCTGTAGTCACCAGAATGTGATACATTCTATTAACAGCAATGCCAGTAACCATCAGAATCAGAGCCTCTCTGTTGTCAGTGGTAGAAAAATCATATATTGGATGGAATGGGAGGTAAAAGTCCCTGGAAAGTTGGAGGTTACTGTGTGAAGCTGCCAATTAGCACCTTCCCTGGTAGCATCTGGTTAAGGAAATTGCAGAGATTTCCATGTCTTACACGGTTTTTACCACAGCAATACCATGTTTGATTTTTTTAAATTGCTCTAAAAGAAGAAACCTAAGCAAAACATTGTATTACTTAGATATAAAGCAACAACACACAAACTGTTTTAATCATAATTAAGGAGATTTTTACAGCAGTTTAAGCTCTGCCTTGAATTTTAAAAAGCTCTTGATTTAATCTTTTGGAAGATTAACTATTTAACATGATGCCAGAAATAAAACCCTACTGATGATAGATGAAATTATCTTTGCCAGTTAATTTATATTATTAGAAAATCAATGTCATTGAGCTCACTGATACATGGTACGAGGAGTCGGTAATGAAAAGCTCATTTGGGATGTGTTGGTTACAGCCTGTGGAAAAGTATCCATACAAAAGCAACGTTGCAAAGAACATTGTCTGTGCTCAGAAAATAGGAAATGTCAGAATCAGGGCTGTCAAATTGCACCCAGGCCAGAGTTACTTTGCTAAGATTAAACCTTTTCTTGGAAACAATAAAAAAAATAGAAAGAAAAAGACTATTCCTTTTGCCCTTGTCTCTGAATGTTTCTCAAACACGGCGAAAAAGAGGGAAAAGGGAATGTGTTTTAGAAACCAAGGTGGGCTTTATTGCAGTTGCCTTTCCTGCAGCATCCTGCACACTCTCTGTCTGCAGCTGCTGAAGTGGGGACATCTCCTTCATTTCATAACTCTGACACCCTGTACTCGAAATCTGACATGACTATATCATCCTTACAGTAAACCTGTCACTCACTCACTGAGGCTTAGAATGAAACCTCTAAATCCACCTTCCCAATGTCTGCCCCTGAGCTGCTGCAGTGATGGACAGGAGGATTGAGTTGTCCTTCTTGGAGCAGGACTGTGACAAAGGCATGTGGGGAGCTTTTGACATCAGTTTTTATTGAAAGCAGAATTGTGCTCTCCATGCCAAGGTTTTGAAGCAAATCCTCTGCCGCTTCTTCACAGCCCTTTGGCTTTTTCCATGGCTTGGGTCCCCTCAGTTCAGGAAGGATATTGAGGGGCTGGAGCAGGTCCAGAGAAGAGCAACGAGGCTGGAGAAGGGACTGGAGCACAAGTGCTGTGGGGAGAGGCTGAAGGAGCTGGGGGTGTTTAACCTGGGGAACAGGAGGCTCAGAGGTGACCTCAGCACTGTCTGCAACTACCTGAAGGGAAGTTCTGGCCAGGTGGGGGTTGGTCTCTTCTCCCAGGCACTCAGCAATAGGACAAGGGGGCACGGGCTCAAGCTCTGCCAGGGGAAACTGAAGTTGGAGAGCAGAAAGAAATTCTTTGCAGAGAGAGTGCTCAGGCATTGGAATGGGCTGCCCAGAGAGGGGGTGGATTCCCCATCCCTGGAGGTTTTTCAGCTGAGCTTGGCCGTGGCACTGAGTGCCATGATCTGGTAAAGGGACTGGAGTTGGCCCAAGGGTTGGACTTGATGATCTGGGAGGTCTTTTCCAACCCAATCCATTCTATGATTCTGTGATTGGGTCTGTCCACATTCCAAAGTTTCACACCCTTTCCATAGTCTCTCTCATTGAGCCTATCTTCTGATATCCATGTTAAACTTTAGAGTTTGTAAAGTTTGGAGACTGATATTTACATTCATGCAACAGAGAAAGAAATAGCCCTTAACAGGGAACAACCAGATAATGCTGCATTTGCTTTCTCCTCATTTCACAGCCCTCCCTGTCCCCCACATTAATTTTTCCCTTAGTTGCATTTCCATGATTTTGGAATTCCCAGCAGGATATTTTGGGCCACAGAGCTGATTTATTGTTTGTTTTTAAAGATTATTTACCTCTTTAGAGTGTCCTTTCTTAACTTTTACCATTGGCTATTGCTGTCACGTCTGCCACAGTGGCAGTCTGGTGTGATAGAAAAGAATAAAAAATATTCTGGGCTATCTTGTAGGCTGCCATTGGATTTTAATTTATCACAATGAAAAATCAATTTGTAGCTCAAAACTAGCAAATTTTTTTAAAAATTGGCAGTGTCATAGCTGACTTCATACAGATGATTTAGGGGAATTACTCCATAATTCGTTACAGATGAAGGGCTGTAGTTGGGTTACTCCACTAAATGATAAGCAGGGTTTTTTTCCCCCTGTACTTTATAGCTCTCTTTAATATGTTCCAGACCTATTATTCATCAAAAAATATTGATTTTAATAAGGCTATTATTCCAGCCATCAGGAATTCTGCCCTTTGAGTAAATTTATCCATAAAGGAGACTAAGTTGAAGGTGGACTATCATTTGGAAAGAATTTATCTCTCAAGAAAAATGCAAGAAGGATTTGCTGCGAGTTTACAATACAATATACTGCAATAAAAATAATAACAATTCTTTCTTGTCTTCTGTCATTCCATGCCATGGATTAAAGTGAACAGGTCCCTTCATAGCACTTGTGTCTTGGGTTGAGCTGGCAACACGCCAACTGCCCAAGTACAGAGGAAAAGGGTTCCTCCCCCCCAACCAGCCAAGGGAAAAGGGAAGAAGAAGAGGGGAAAAAAAACTCCAAACCAGGTTTATGCTGAAACTAACTACATGTATTTATACAGAAAAGAGAAAATTAAGAGAAAACTACAATATAACACACACTTACACAAGTTATATATAANATTGGCTAAAAGAAGTCAGCTATTGGCTAGCCTGGCCCGGCTTAAGTCAGCTGACAATTCTAGGCCTAATCTGCGTTTTAAAGCCTAAATGTAGGCCCACCTGGCTAAACCATAACAACTTATGAGTGTATTTAGAACACAGGGCTCCCTCACCTGCTGCAGGAGCCTCCTCATGTGGGTAGAGCACCCCAGGTTGTTCTGCTGTTGAAGTCCCAACATGAGCTCATAACCAAAAATTGTATTTAATTTGACTAACGAGATGTTCTCCTGTTTTATATGTGCCAAAGTTGTCATTACACACAGGGTTTGACCCTATTACTCTTAAAAATGCACCTTTTTTTTTTACTGTCCTATGTTTTCCATCCATCCCACTTGCTTTCTCCAGAATGTGTTTGCCAAATACACCTCACATGAGGGAAATATATATTTTATTTTCTTAACATAAAAAATCGACCGTAATTACTGCTAGACCTGGACTTTTCTGCCCAGTGCCACTTGAGAGATTTCATGGCTGCATATTACATGAAAATAATTTTTCATCATTTATTCTGTCATATCCATCTTGGTTATATCTCATGCTGCAGTATATTCTTCATTAGCCATATTTCCTGAGAGTTCTTTTATATGTTCAAAAACATGTAGAAGGCAAAAATGCAAATAATTTGCATGATGTTATTTAATATTCTCCTTTCCGGGGTGGAACTTAGTGGTTGGTGATTTCCTTGGGAAGCAAGAAAAGCCATAACTCTGCATTACAGAAGGATCTGCAGAATTTGTCAGGGCCCCTCATTGTTGGTTAGCTATTTATGAGTGTTATTTTGTTAATCACACACATCAGGCCATCTCCCTGTGATAGCTCAGTAATGCTCCATTACACGGGCGTGACTAATGGGGGCTCCACCAAGAGCCTCTAATTGTCTCATTGTTTATTTATGTGACAATAAATCTTTGTTTACTGTAAGTTACTTTCCAAAAATGTATTTGAAACTAATAATTAAATTCTATAAAATGCTGGGGGGAGCATTTCCCTCCACATTCATGCAGCGAGCTGTGCTTTTAAGCTCTTCTTGTTTCTAATTGCAAAATCCTATTGACTGTAATGGAAAACCCAGACATTGTGAAAAAGAAATAGGATAAAAGCAAAAAAAGTTGCTGTTTGGCTTTAAATAAAGAATTATTTCTGCTAAAGGAAAATTATGTGTTAGTTTGTGGATATGCAAATTACCAGAATATGTTGTAATATATAATTCTCTGTCAGGTATCATGATGGCTTCATTATTTATCTAGATTCCTTCATTGCCCAAAGAGCAGGGTAGATTGGGGTCAATATCTTGTTTATTTATGGGAAATACCCCAAACAGTTGGACTGTAACCCAGTTGGTGAAGATCACAGCCCTCTCACCAAGTTTTTCCTATTTTGTCCTATGTAGCCCCTAAAAAGGAGTTTCATTGTTGTTCTCTGTTCTGTACTTTGGTGGGACAGGCTTGTCTTTCAGAGCTGGTGACCCATATCTTTATCAAAATACAGGGCACAGCCTGTGGGATTGTAATATTTCTAGGAAAAGGGTAAGTATCTGATGAGGTTTCAGCTTTGCAGAGAAGCGTTGCAGTGTGTTCCCAAAGTTTTATGAATTTAATTGATCTGTAGCCATTTCCTCCAGGCTGTCAGTATGAAACTCAGCTAGGAAAACTGTATGTATAAACTCATATATATATATATTCCATGTTGACTCTATTACTGTTATCTGTTACTCCAACCTTCATTATCTTTGATGAGGATTTTAATGTATTATTTTTGAGGTTTACCCACCTGAGAACAGCACCTTCCTGTTCCATGGAAGGGGGACCAGACCTTACCTGTAGCATTTCATACCAAAAAATTAATTCTCCCTTTCATGTTTTTCACAGAATTAGTGATTATGTTTCTACTTTAAGTCTTAGCAACTTGCTAAGAAATAGCAAGTGTGGAGGGTGGTTATTACCTTGTTGTCCTCAAGTTGTTCTCTTCTAGTGGGATGTTATGACTCTGATACATTCCAGTGTTTTAGGAGCCAACATCTTGCCCATCTTCCTCAACTTTTAAGCTCTTCTGACCTTATAATGCACAGATTTTTCAAAGTTGTTCCACCATGTTCCAAGACTTTATCAGGCTTATGCTGATAACCCCTGGGTTTGCTGCTCTCCTCCATTTGATGCGAATGAGGGTGTTAATTGTGCTGATAGATTGCTAACAGGACGGCTAAACTTGGCTGAAAGAAAATTTTAGCAAGATGAAATTTCTCAGTTTTGGCAGAAGATACTTCATTTAAAATGTACCAAAGGTACTTCTTGACTTTACTGGAAATCTGTTGGTTCTGGCATCTGTGACCAGAAATCGAGGTACGGTTGTGGCTCTGTAGCTATTCCTTGAAGCACATGTGCTGGAGCAGATGAAATGTCAAACTGTCAAGTCTTTAGCACTGAGCATCTCTGAGTACTTAAAAATAGAAAGAAAAGAAGGAATTAATTTCTTCTGCTCTCTACTCGCTCTATAGTGAGCAGGAGAGATGGTGGGATTAGTTCAGTGAACTTTGTGTTTGCCAGAGTGGGGGACTGGCCAGGAGGCTGATGATGGGCCCTGTCTGGGGCTCCCAGGGGTGGGTTTTATCCCCTCCATGCCTTTGAAACTTCCCAAACTTCCTTCTGGCTCATCTCAGGTGCAGTGCTTTGAAAGCATCTTACCTGATCAGCTGATTTTGCATAAGGTCCTCTACCTGTCCTCCGTGACTTGCCTCTGGATTTAACCCCTGTATCCCTAGTTTCTCTCTTCCAGTTTTCATCTGGGATTTCTCTGCCCTTGATCTCTTTTTCTTCCTGCCGTACTTTTTATCAGAATCATTTCTTTTGCAAATACAAATTTGGTTGTTGTGTCAAACCAAAAGCTCCCAGCTGTGTCTTCTGTTCAAACCTTGATCAGCCTCTGCAGCCCTCTCTGTACATGTTTAACCAACAGCTCAAGCTTCATGTGGCTAAACCAGGCCTTTAATCCTGACTCCCAAAGGTCTCTTTCTGACCTCCTTTTCTGAGAGCTGAGGAAAATATCAGCATCGTCTATTATTCAGCCCTGGAAATTCAGCAGCCTTTTTGACTCAGTGTTTTTGATTGCCACATCCAGGGTAACTCCCAGCCTTGCAGAATTCTTCTTACCTGCTCTGAAATACAGCATTTACTGTCCTGCTTACAGTGGAAACCCAGTCCTGCCTCTCTTCATCTCATGTCTCAATTGTTATCCTTTTCTTTGTCCTTGACAAATTTGACTTTTATTTCTGAAATCCATCGTGACTGCCAAGATTGCTGTCTCAGCTTGTTCTTTTGATCGTGTCACACTTCCCTTTGCATTCCTATTGCCTTCTCTATTTTATCTATTTTGTTTGCTGAACTGGTTTTTTCCCAGGCTCTTCGTGGCTGCCTTTACTCTTACCAGCTTTTAAGGAGTCAGTCCATAGTACCAACTTTCATCATTAATTTACTGAGTTTTCCTAATAAATGCCTCCAAGTCTTTTCCCATCTCCCCATCATACTTTGGAGGGATTCTTTACACATTTTTATGTAGCACCCCCTTATTTTTTGTTTAAAACATCCTTATGCTACAAACTTGTTGGTTTAGGAGATGTTATTGCAGTCATGCATCCCAGAGGTCTCCTCAAGGCTGTCTGCTTTGCTCTCAAAACTCAGAATTAAAGTATAAACTCCCTTTTAATTTAGGTTTTTAAAATCAGTATTATCTATTTTTAGGAAGCTTTTTGTAAGAAATGTTGGGTCTTGGATCATGCTGAGGGCATTTAAGGACTTCAGTGATAAAAGTACTTTGTAATAACAATGAAGAGCAATAACTGAAAAAGAGCATAGTGAAATTTTTGTGTGTACAGTTGAAAATGGTGACATTTGGGGCCTTTCTTGTGCATTGTCCTCAGCTTCTGCCTGCAGAAGATCCCTCTGGCTCACTGGGAGTCATTCTCTGTTCCTTGACAGTTTCCATCTTTCTGCTTGTAAATATGAGCAGTAAAACATGGCATTTACTGTTCTACATGCAATAAAAGTGTCTAATTAGACTATGGCAGAGTGCAGGGCTTAAAACCCTGCATTTTACTCTTACAAGGTATTTATAGTCTTCTGATGCTTCAGAAGGGAAACAATAACACATTGCATGAATAACATTTGACAGTTAGCAAAATGTGAATGTCAGAAGAACCTGCTGACTTAATCACATCCCTTATTAACTATTGTAATTCATTGATTATTGGCCCTCCAAACTGGGCCCTGGACAGTTTGGGTGGTTCAGAGTTCTCCACAGGGATTTTTAACAGCCACTGAGTTACATTCTTCACATTCCAAGTTTGATGTATGAGGGTTGGAAAAGCCTTACGTCTTATGGCAGTTCTGTTTGTGGGAAAAAAGAACTCAAAAGGCAAAATTGTTGTTCAGCCTGGAGAAGAGGAGGCTCAGAGGTGACCTCAGCACTGTCTAGAACTACCTGAAGGAAAGTTCTGGCCAGGTGGGGGTNCTGGGTTGTGATAATGCACTTGGAGAAGTCTTGGGGATCTAAAGCTTTGGTCTGTACCTTCTGTCTTCCCTCCTAACACAGAGCAAGGCTGAATCCCTCTCTTTCCTCTCATCTGGAAAAGCTGTGATGTAGAGCTGAGCTCAGCCTTCTTGTGGTCAGGATCTGCAGAAAGTGCCTTGTGAGCTTTCTGACCCTAATTGACACGAAGATAAAATAAAGCTATTCCAGGCATTTTAGCCAAATTGGAATAATTTGTGCCATTTTGTTGTGGTTGTATTTTTTTTTTCAGTGTGAAAAGTAGAAAGTTGATTGTTTTCAAAAAAGGCGGTAAATGAGATTTCATGAGTTTAGTGGTGGTCTCATTTGGCTGTATCCAACCTCCTGTTGTTTAATCCAAGCACCTCAGGATGGATTTAAGAAAGGGAATTACTGCTTACATGCATTCTGCATTATTGTATGGACAATCTCACTATTAAATATATCATTATAACAGTGATATCTAATAGTTGTCAATAATACATATTAGGAATATTGACATATTCCAAATTGCCATTTGCTTTCTATTCCATATGGGGATGGGTGTCTGTCTACAGAGCTGTTGTAGTAAAATTACTACTCTAACACTTCTGGTTTTGTCTGTTTTAAATGTTTGATATGCTTAAGTAGAATTTAGGGTGAATTTTACTAAGAAGTTGAAAGTCAACATGCTTGTTGCTATGGATCCTGTTACATGGTGGAGCTGCAGAGCATCCCTCCTATTGTCCCATGGCAGAAAACTCAGAGTACAGAGTTATACTGGGAGGTTTTTTTGCCTACAATCACTGCCCTTTTGTGATCCAGATACATAAATTAGGATGTGAAAGCCACATTGTGGTCCTGCTGTGTCCAGCAGAGCCATATTCCTTTTTCCAGCTGCAATTTTGTCTTATAGAAGAGCACCCAAACTACAGTTATGTGCAAGTATTGGCATTTTTAAGACAGGTTAATGCATCACACAGTAGAGGAAAATTTCAGGCCCATTTTCAGCACACCTGGAATTACAAAGACTGGATTTCAGACTGCTTGGGAAAGGATTTAGCTAGAGAAGTGCTGACATAATAATAGCCCAGGCAGCTGAGTTGCTCTGAAACCTCCCTGGAGAGCAGTGGGGGACCTTCACCAGGTGCCAGGAGAGACAGTTCCATCTCCCTGTGAAATCCACTGTTCTTGCTGGGGGTGGCTGGGAAACATTACACCCCAGGTGTGCTGATGATTTCCCTTCCCATTCACTGCATTTTCTCTGCAATTTTGGGTTTGCCCTGGTATGGCAATAGTAGCAGTGATGTTTCTGAATTCTCTGCTGCCCTGTGGGCTGTTTAACCTCTCCTGCTGCTGAGCTCAGGTGCAAGGGGGACAGATGTCCTTCACTATCAGGGCAACAGGACAGGGAAACTACAGGAAGGATTAGTTTTGAATTTACCTGGAGTTTGCAGGATGATAGTAATAGGTACCTATTGGAAATTAAACCAGTGGATGATGTTCTCCCTTCAGGAACATGTTTGTGTTTACAGGGAGGTCAGCAAGAGCTTTGCTCAGTCTGATGGGGTGAATAAACACCTTTTTTCCCCCTCATAATTTGTGTAATAAGTGGCCCTGTAAAAGAAGAGAAGGAGAGACCACTGCCACTGGCTATCTTTGTCAGCACTTAAAACACAAACACCTGCTTCTATCCCCATCTTTCAGTTAGCTAAGTAACAAATTCCAGCTACCAGTAGAGCTTTGCTTAATATAAAAATAATTGTGCATAAAAGTTTCTTTCCCAAATGACATCACTGCACTCCTGCCCTTTCTGCTGGGTGCCCTGTGTGCTCAGCATGTGGGCAGCTGTGTGCCAGCAAGCCCAGGGACTGGAGCAGCACCTCCTGCTGGTGGGAATTGTGGAATTCCAGCAGTGCCAATGTGTCCCTAAAGTGGAGCACTGTGCCCATCCCTGCTGTTCATCCTTTGTGGGTCCCATCCTGGTTGTGCCTCATTGTGCTCCGCGGCGACATTCCTGCTGCCTTCAAAGGTGAGGCTGAACGCTAATTAATGTGAAAATATTGCATATGGCTCCCAGCCCTGGCTCTGCATAGCTCAAAGTATTTTTTTTCTTTTTTAGACAGTCAAAACATGGATTTGAATCCAATTTTTTGATGATGTCCTTGCTTTTGAAAAGGCTGAGGTGGTTTGTAAAGGGTTCTATATTCAGCCTTCTGCAATCTTTAATTAGCCAAATGCTTTCCCGTGGATGATAGAGGAATTTGGAATACTTAAAGTGTGAGTGTAACCTGTCCATGCATAAGGCTCAGCGCTGAGCAGGGCTCAGGGTGAGGTAATGAGTAAGCTCAGGTTTGATGAGGAGAAGAGAAGACATGCTGTGCAGGGAAGTTGTAAAGGAGGGGGAGAGTGAAAGTAGGAGAAAACAAGCCAGCATCCATTCATCAAGGCTGTGAAAGGTTTTGCTGCATCTGAGTCGAAGGTGAGGGTGGCACTGCCAAGGAGCTTTCCTGAAAGGCAGACCCGGTGCTGTTATAAACGACCAACCAAATAGCCAATCATTTGGTATAAAGAGTAGTTTAATTTTATAAGTAATGAAAGCTATAGAGTAAACAGTGCAGTGCTGGGTGCACTGGGAGTCTCTGCTCCATCAGTGACACACATTTGAGCTCGCAGGCTCCTTTTTTATACAGTTTATTTTTAACCAGTTCCAATAAATGATTTTCTTCTTTCTTCGTTTTGAGATCCTTTCATCTGATTCTTCCTGTTGCTTCTCCGTGGTCGTGGGGGCTGGGTTCTTCTTTGGTGTGATTCTTGACTTAAAATTTAACTAGGGACAATCTTGTTAGTTAAGCCTTATCTGTTGTTTTGAGGTGTTTCTTCCTTATCTTGTTTGGGGTTACTTCTCTGTTGTATTTAGGTATTCTTGAATTATCTTTGGTCTGCACTGTATTTATTTTACTTCATTAGGGTATTCTATTGGCTCAGAGGTGACCTCAGCGCTGTCTAGAACTACCTGAAGGGAAGTTCTGGCCAGGTGGGGGTTGGTCTCTTCTCCCAGGCACTCAGCAATAGGACAAGGGGGCACGGGGGGCTCAAGCTCTGCCAGGGGAAATTGAAGTTGGAGAGCAGAAAAAACTTCTTTGCAGAGAGAGTGCTCAGGGATTGGAATGGGCTGCCCAGAGAGGGGTGGATTCCCCATCCCTGGAAGTTTTTCAGCTGAGCTTGGCCGTGGCACTGAGTGCCATGATGTGGTAAAGGGACTGGAGTTGGCCCAAGGGTTGGACTTGATCTCGGAGGTCTTTTCCAACTCAATCCATTCTATGATTCTATTTTACTTCAAAAGGCTGCTTAGTTATTAACTTAGTTCTTATCTTTTTCTACTTTTTATACATTATTTGATAAGCTCATAGACATTTTGTTGCTAAATCTTTACTGCATCAAGCTACACAGAATTCTTGTTATGTTCTTGACACAAATTGAGTCCTGTATTTATCCCAGTGTGACACCTGTGGGCAGGACAGAAAAAAGGCAGGGACAGAGAACAGCAAAGAGCTGAGCATGTTCTCAGCTGGGCCAGGTCTGCTGTAGAGTGTTAATCAAAGTTTGCTTTGGGAGGTTTCAATTAGCAGCAGAAGACTAAAACTAAACATTCATCCTGCTTTACATGAAAATGAGCAGGGAAGAAACAACTCTGGGCATTAAAATGTGCAAATGGGAGGTGTAGGGATCTCTCTTGGAGAGTGCCAGGGCAGAGCTTACAAATATTCTCCATTGCTTGAGTTGAAATGTAGAACTGTTGTAGCAAGATGTGCCAAGCATCTACCAAGTGCAGCTCCAGCAATTGCTGCCTTGGGATAATGCAGGGGGGAAAAAAAAGGAAAATTGAGCAAAAAATTACCTGCAAGTTCTTTGTTCTTTTTTTAGAGTCTCTTTGAGGTTTGCCTTTTACGTTTTATTTTATTCATATCTTAGGGCTCAAGTACTGCACACACTTGTCACGTTACTGTGGATGGTTTATATTTGAGATGAAGTGTCTGTTGTGGGACCTGAACAAATGAAGGATTTATTGATGAGTGATCCCATTTATGGGATTGTCTGAAACTTGTTTATACGTGCCATTGTAACTCAAAGGAAAGGGTTTCCAGTGTTTTTTTTCTGAAGGAAGCCTGAAAGCAAAATGACATGGTCTTTATGACCAGGGTGGGCAGTTCATGATGCTGTTTCTGAATTGTAAAACTCAGCATTCAGGAGTCATCTTTTGCCAACGAGCAGGTACCTCAAATCCATCAAGAGCCTTGAGCACCTTCAGCAGGAGCGTTGTTAGAATGCTCTGCAACTCTACACCTCCAGTTAGGGAGTAATATGGGATCTTACAGTAGGGATAGAGCTTGTTTCTTAGGCTTGTCAAAACACCTGCCATAGCCTCTTATGCCAGTTCTGCATTGGGAAAAATACCCAGGAGTTCAGGCATTTCTGCTGGGAACCAGAAGGATTTCTCATGAAGATGAATTTCAGCAAGAGTAGTAGTACAGAAGGATGACCCTGGCCTGTAAAGCTGTTTGTGGTATGGAAGGTAAACTCAAGTTTCTCATAACCAAGCCAATGTCTGTGGTAGGAGAGATTTCAGGATATCACCTTTAGCTGGTGCTGTAAATTTATACATTGGCCACTAGATAATTAAGCCATTAGAGATGAAGGGTTGGGCTGAGTGGGATTTGTCCAGTTCCTTGCTGTGCCACTGAAACTGTCACTGTGGAACACAGGATTTCTTGCATCTGTGCCTTGGTTTATTTCTGATTATGAAATCACTTTTATATTTGAAAGGTATAAAAATTGTGTCACGTGGAATTCTTAACTGTTTTGCATCATTTTCAGTTGGCTCATGACAGACCAAACATACTGGTTATGCACAGTTTGTGAATTCACAGAATCCCTTTTTACTCTTACTTTCTCTGTCCATGTGCTCTCTCTCAGCCCCCTTTAAAGCCTTACTAAATTACTGAGGGTATCTGGGAGATAGGTAGATAAATATAAAGCAAATCCCTCTTGTCCTTTTCCTCCTTTTCCAGTAAAGTTTGTAACATTGTGCAAGTGGATTTATGGCTGAAGAAAGTTGCTGTTTGATGACTATCCAGTGCAAGTTAAATTTTAGCATTGCCAGGATGAGAAGGGTATTAGTGATCTTTGCAAGCTCTGCTTTATGGGGTTTGCATGACAAATCAAGACAATCAGTGGCTGCCTTTCACTGATGAGTTTTTCAAATCACATGCTACAAGAAGAGGGTGGCTGGAAATGCTTGCTGAATCTGAAGCAGTTAAGATCTGAGATAGTTAAAGCCAAAAAAAAAAAATTACCTCCATATCTCCTAGGAGTTGTAGGAAGGAATTTCTTGTGCTGTTCATGTAAATCAAAAGCGTTTCAGGAGATGAGGAACGTTGGTGTAAAGGAACAAAAGAACCTTGTAAAAAGTAAAGGCTGCTCAGAACACATTCACAGGCTATCAAGATGAACACAATAAAAATATGGAGAGATTCAGTGATGCTGTAGCAAACTGTCTCATTACTGAAGATGGTGCTCCCTCAAATTCAAGATTAAATCACTAAGAGTCTTACAGACTTCAGAGTCTATCAGGAAAAAATACAAGGCATGGTCAAAGGTGCTGCACTTTAGCTGTGTCTAAGCTTTGGCTGGAGAGTAGAGGGCAATATTGGCATATTTATGGATGTTTTAATCTACTGATTATTTTGCAGAAGGTGGTGAGGTGGGTGCCAAGGGGGAATACACTCAGACAGATGTGGTACAGCCCTGGGAACCCAGCAGTGGGTACACTGTGCAGCAAAGAGTAATACCTCATAGGCAGGCATTGTTACTTGTGCAGCACATTGAAATGGCAAGGTAAAGAAATGTATGGCAACCTATAGATGGTCCATTCAGTTGCAATTTGGGGCATATTGAATTGCTGAGCTGTTTATGGCCTAGTGGGGCCACCCACTTTTATATCAAGGGTCAGGTTTGCTGCTTCTTGGTATGGTTGTACAGATCCTTTGCTTTTACTATCCTGATACAACAGTGACTGTGTCTGATGCAGAAGCAATAAGAAAATAGTACAAGACTCATGGGAGACCCAGCATCGTGGCTTTAGTGTAGCACATCTGTCTTTCCAAAGCTCTGTGAAAATGTTTCCTTGCCCTTTAGGATTTTCTTTGTCCTGGAGCAATATTTGCAAGTACAAATTTAAAATATAACTTGGTCTTAATAGTAATTGGTCAAGGGTTTTGGATTTAACTAGCTGCTTTCACCCCTGGTACAATAAAAAATTGAGAAGCCTTTGAAGTGGAGATATGAAATTGGCCATATATGCATTCCAGTTTTGTTTTGTTCCTTTCCAAATTCATATATCTAATAAATGGACCTTCTGCATGAGCAGCTTAACATTTGCTTCTGAAGACAATGAACAATAACTAAATTCATATCTGGTCTTTGTCAGACATTATTACAAATTATGAGAGCTGGACAGAAGTTTATTACCTCAGTGGTGTTCTCTTTCACAAATGAGGTTCTTGGAGCATCCAGCCAGCTCAGTATCATAGACCCATTCATCACAATTAGACTGCTGTGCTGGCAGGGCTCTGTCCTGCTGCCTTAATTGACTCTGGGTGTGCTCTGGGTGAGGACAGTGCCAGGCCAGCCCAGGGCATCCCTGTGTGTCTGTCCCAGGAGACACCAGCAAGGACACTTGCCTTTGCTCCTTAAGAATGTGCTACTCATGCTCCCCAGGGAACATAAGGCAGTAACAGGATATGTTTTTCATCAAGCAAAGGAAAGGGTAGGGATTAGTTTGGATTTTTGCTGAGGCTGAAGTACCTTTTAAGCTCTTTCCCTGAGTGTAACCAAACAGGCTCCTACCTGGGCTACTTCTGTGAAGAGCTTGCCTTTATTTAGGATGGAGTGTACAGGCTGAGCTGAGTGTAGCCCTTCACTTGAAGACGTGCTTATCCTTGCACGTGTGGTTCTCCTCACTGACTTTTGATCCTCCTGACTCAGCTGCACATTGCCGTGTAAGCTTGAGAAGTCACATAATCATTTTTGCCTCAGTCTCCTTGGCTGCAGGAAGAGAATGGCTCTTAAGAGTTTATTATTGTTATTGTTATTAAAAGGAAATTAAATTTACACATCTCTGGGTGCTGTGCTGTGTCACAGCCAGACGGCTGCCCCCCTGGAGGGACTGAGTCTGCGAGAACTGGGGCTAAATCTGTTTTGATTCTTCTCTTTTATCAGCACCATATTTCATGTGCCCCTTTGTGATACACAGACCAAGCTTTGATCTGCATATAATCTCGAAGGGAGCTTTTTGTGCCAAGTGTTTTTATTGCAAAGCTTGTGCACTGAAGCGCCTTTTAGTAGCTGGCACTTGGAAAAGTCTTTCTTTAGGTTATTGTCTGCGAAATCAGTGTGTGTGGAAGAAGCACAGGGATTAGACAGATTTATTTTCTTCTCATTGTGAGGACAGGCTCAAAGACTGCTGCCTGAGAAGTTCCTTCAGGGTTGGAGAACACTCCAGAGGTTACGTTTTCCTTTGCTACTCCTGTTCTTGGGGTGGGGTTTTTTGCAGATGGGAAGTCCATAACCTGTTGCTCAACCTGCATTTCAGGAGTGGCTTTGCCTCTAACAGATCTGGGACTGGCCTGCTCATTTTGGCTGAGCAGTACATAGCATGTGTTCAGTCTCCTTCAGCACAAAGGTTCAGTTCCCACTCCATGTTATATTCAGTTTATATTTCCTTATGACCAGTTGATTGTCTTGACCAGTGCCAGGAGATGCCTCCCAAATACCTCAATCTTCGTAACTGCATGAGGTTTCCAGTGGGTTTTGCTTTCAGGTATTCATTTGTGATGTTTCTTTTTGAAAGCTGAGTTGGGATGATGCTTTGTTCCAAGACTACTTGCAGTTCTAGGAGGAATTTAGTATTTTGATAATTTGCCAAGCTTAAACTAGTCTGCTCTCCTTTTCTAGATTAAACCAGATAAAATCCTCCACGTGTTGTGGTAGATGTTCATACAACAGATTTGTTTTGTTTGCCAGATGTTTCCTCACATCAACCACTGCCACATCCGAGGTTAATTCCTGTGATCTGTTATATGTTGTTTATTCTGCTGTCCTCTCTCCATGGACAGGCGACTGAAGTAGTGAAAGAACTACCAGATTGGAAATATGGTGTTACTCAGTCAACCTCTGCTGCATCCAGTAGTAATTTGTGGGCAGTTTGGAGCTGTTGGTAATTGTAGCTCTGAAGCACACTGAGCTGTCTCCTCTGTACTATTTCACCTTAAACTGAGCATTTTTGCAGTGGTTTTGGGAGGCTTGGAGCTTTTCCCCATCTGCTCATCCCCTGTGTGTCTCAGGGGGCTGATGCCTTGCCACCCCATCTGCCACCCAAATATTAAGTTTCAGAAAATAACGTGGAAAAGTTTTTTGGTATAAATATGATTTACTGATTCATTTTCCATTTGAGATCGTTGACTTTTCTCCCACATTATCTGTACACAGTCACATTGAAATAGACTTAATCTCTAGGGAGAAGTGGAAGGGTTCACAGCTTCTTAACAGGTATCCATGTACCATTAATTTGTACCAGGGAAAGTCCATATCATCAAGAGAGTTTTGGGGTTTAGGTGGGTTTTTTTTTTAGTTGTCTACATGCAAAGGGCTGCTCTCCATCTCTTATAAATTTCAGAAGTTGTAAAACAAGACAGGTCTGGGATTTAAATCTGCAGCTGTAGAGAATTTAGGTGTCTCATATCATAGAATGGTTTGGGTTGGAAGGGACGTTAAAGATCATCTAATTCCACCCCCGCTGCCGTGGACATCTGTATGGACTGTGGGGTGTTGATGGTGGAGATGAACCACTCCAGATCACTCTACTGAGTGCATTTTAATGAAACAGCAGCGAAGCTTTGCAGCACAAACACAGGCAATTAGAGAAGTGCTTGTGGCCAATTGTTGCCCCCACAATCCCTGCAAATCTCAGATAAAACGAACAGGAATTGGAAGGAAATGGCCATGAAGAACGTTTGACCAAGTGCTATAACATGCACATCTTGAGCCCTACTGAGGAGCTCAGCAGCCTCCTGGGTGTAGTGAGGGAGAACCATCTGTACCACACCAGCATTTCATGCAGCAATGAGATAAAACTAATCTCAGAGCCACTCACGTGATTTCCAATTCATTGTTCTCACTGATTCTGTTGCAGTAGGTAATGGTCGATGGCCTATTGCACTTCAGGCTTGCTAAGCTTGTTGTTAAGGCATTATCATTAATTTTACATGTTATGTTCCATTTCTGTGGTTTTTTCAGTGGTGTTGCTGAACATGCAGGGCCTCGTTTCCTTACAGGCTGCTGAGCAATCACAGTTGGAATACAGGGGACTTGCAGGTAGACAGCAGCATGGCTGAAACTGTTGTCCACAAACTTTAGTTTATTATGAACCATTAAGAACTTTGCAGTTTGGTGGATAACTTTGGTGTTTGGGGAGCTTTATGTGATGTGCAAAATGTATTATTGCTTCTTCAAATGTGATAGAAGTGATCAGGCAGAGATAGAAACACAAAGGATTCTTGGTCCATGTCTGTCTCCCCCATCCCAGTGTCCATAGTGGAGCTGCCAGCTGATCCCACCTATGCGAAACCAAGTTCAGCTATTCAGATGCTCAAGGTGAAAGGCTGGGCAGCCTAAATCCCTGTGAAACTTGTCCTTATGGGTATAATAATGTGTGGAACATGCTTCCTGCTTGCAGTGGGGCAGCTTTTCCAGGAGGCTTTGCAGCTTGCAGGGTGTTTTTTGTTGTGGCTCTGAACACTGTGCCTCAGGCTCCACTAAATAGACAACCTCATTAAAAGAGAAATAGCGATAGTAAAGCAGTGACTTTCTCCTGCCACCTAACTCACATATTTGACATGATTGCTGGACCCTCCAAGTACTTAATTGATTGACTTAATTGATTTAGTGGCACTGGAGGCTACAGCATGGAAATAAAGGGGCAAGATGAGGATAAGGGGTGAAAAAATTTATGATAGGTGCCAAGCAGCCTGAGGGAAATTAGAAATGCTACAGATCTCAGAGGCAGCTAAATCAATTCAGAGTGATGTACAGGGAGCAACCTGGGGGAAGAGGAGAAGCAGGGGATGGAATGGAGACAAGGAGAGAAAATAATGGCTAGTAGTAGAGACTGGAGCAGACTTAAGGGCATGAGGGAAGACAGCAGCCTTGGAGGTGGTGGATATTTTGGGCTTTTAAATTTTAATAAAAACTTTCTAGTGTACAAATAAAATATAATAATAATGTCATGTTTAACCTAAAAAGGGCTTGTGCATCATGAGATTGTCTTATTACCCAATTAGAGACTTTATCTTTGCTTCCATTTAAATTCTCTGTTTCCAACAGTGACTAAAGTCACAGGAGACCTAAAATAATTTGGAGGCTGTGAGGTTTTTTTTAACAAGCCAAACTTAAATGTTAAATTACTTTCTAATCTCTGCAATATGTAATTGACTGTATTGAACCATACTACAAATTAAGTCTTCTCTATAATTTGTTCTGTCTTACTGCAGCACTCCAAAACAATTTGATACCTCACTTAAGAATTAAGTGAATGATTCGTAGCAACTCCCAGCACAGATACAGTAAAAACATCCACCAGTGTGTGATGGAATCCATCAGCACTGGCAGACAGGGGTGTCAGGTTATGAAACAATTAATTTATGTGCTTATGGCCACTAGAGACAGGATTAAGTCATGGTAAAGACTTGAAAAGAGAAATAAATTTTAAAAACAAGGTGAGGACAAAGAGGGACAGATCAGCTTCTGAGTATGAGCTGCTGAGCACTGACCAACCGTTCTGCTGTAAACAATTTTGTGAGGCTCTTGTTTCATCTCCTTTCAGGACTGTTCAGATCAAGTATGGAGGGAGTGGCTACATGTGAGCAGTTACAAACTGAGGGATAAACACGACATTTCTTTTGGTTGGTCTCATTTAATGGGACAGATTGATCTATGCAAATGCATCAGGCACACAGCTGATCCGAACATGCAGAGAGTATTTACAGACAGCCTCAAGTGTCTGTCTCTGTTGGGTGGCTGGATGAGATGGTGTCCCTTCTGCTGTCCTTTGCTCTAGCACACATTTCACTGCTGTGAAGGGCTTTGCAGGGTCCTGAGCAGGCTGAGTCCTTAAATAAACATTTACAGAAGGGCTGCAATTCTGATCTGGCATTTTATGGCGATGAATCTCTCCTGACTGCAACAGGAGTCCCGTTCCTGCTTTGCAAGAGCAAAGAATCAGGAACTTGATAAATAATAGAGTATTGGATTATGTAGAACAGACACATTAGATGAATCAAGGACTGGGAAAGCACAGGTGCAAAGGAGTGTTTATATCTACGTTTGAGTACAGATGTGTGTGTACAACATTGCATTTCAGGTGTGTGTTCCAACTCAGTATCCCTCAGACAAATGAATAACTCTTCCTAGATGCTCCATCCAGTAAAATACATTAAAGGATAATGTTGCAGTCACCTTGACTTTAATTTGTACTGCTATTGATACAGTATGTAAAATATCATAGCCATTGAAATGTAATGATTTTTGAACAGTGAGTGAGGATTCCCAAATACACTGGAGGGTGTCCATCTGCTGTCTTACACTGTGGGTGATACTCTTCTATAGTAGAATGGTCTTCAAATTTAATTTCTGAGGAAGGCATCTGATCACAGTTTAATTTCAGTGCAGAACACTGCCTGGCAATCAATAAAGCAACGTCAGAGAACTTTGATTTAATAGGGCCCAGAGATAACGTTCCCTGTCATATGCAGAATAGAGAGATGGGAACATTTCATTTCATTGTAACAGATAGCATGTAGCTTGGTTTTCAAAATACCCCTAATAAATCAATATCCCTGTATTATCTAAGTAAGATCCCATCATTAATTTTAAACGCTTAACACGTCAAGAGAGTCTGAAGTGCACCTTGAGCTCAGCCACGTTCTGCCCGCAGTCAATGGCAACACTTCCACTCTCCTGCCAGCCAGCAATCTTGATCTTGGGATGTTAAGAGCCATTTACTGTGAAATGAAAATGAAACATGTCCAGTCTTTTGTTTTATATGGAGTCATCCATCTCTTGCAGGCTGCCTCTCCTTTCAGATCTCAGTCCCTGTCCTGCAGAAGTCCCATCGCTTGTCCCTGAACACGCTCAGCCTTTTCTCTTCCTCACAAAGACATCCTCTCTGCTTCTGAGTGTTAAAATGTTTGGGTTTTTTAGAACTCTAAAAATAACTGGTTGTTTAGAGATTGCCTGGATACCATGCTGGTTTTCAAAATGTGCTTTTCTCAAAACCAGCAGGAATCTGGACCTCAAAAGAATTCTCTGTGAGGCTTTGCCTGCTGTCAGAAATAGCATTATCCCTAGATGATATAAGAGCAGGTCAATATATCAGAAGGTAGAAATTGAAACTAATAGATTGTTTTAGATAAGCTTTTCAAGGACATTATTCTAAGTACCAATACTGCTCTATTACTTTGATAATAAAATACTATTTAGGCCAAAGTGAGAAAGATTCTGGCACTACAAGAGATGCTTATAGGAGTCTCAGTTTCATGTCTTGACTCTGGGGAATGTTTTACTCATATATTTAAAACAAAATTGAGTAGTTTTTTTTATTACAACTCACCAAAGTGGGATTTTAAGTAAAATGTAACCTTTTGCATTTAGCATTGATTTCCAGTTGAGTAATTGCATTTCCATTCATTTTCTGGGGAAAATAATGGTTTGTAGTTCTGTTACTGCTTGAGCTGAAATATCTCTCCCTGGCTGATGGCTGAGTGTTGCAGAGATAAAGCAGGTCTGGTACTGATTATTGGAGATCTCAGCTGTAGCTCTGCTGCCCCTGCAGATCAGCCTGGCCTCAGAGTTATCCTGGATGAAGCTACAGGTATCTGAAGCCCTGCTTATTTATATGGCTACAAACACTGTGCCTAGGATGCTGTGGAGGTAGTGACTAGGTAACACATTTTCTATTTAATTAAATCTTACTAAAAGACACCAAGAAAAAACCTTCAATGGAAGCTTTTAGTCAATTTACTAAAGCAAGTCAAGTTTGACTAGATTTTGAGAAAAGAACAGGCTTCAGGAGTTCAGGTATTAATTGGTTTTGATACCAGGGGATGTGTTTGCTTGTTTGAATTCCAAAGGTGAATTGAGATCCAGGTAAAGCACTGCTGAAAGAGAAGTGATCCTGCTTTTTAATCAACCATTTTGATGTATATTCTCCACTGTTTTGTTCAATAGCTACTACAGCATCACCATGCAGTTCATGAAATTTCCTACATCGCCAAGGACATCACAGACCACCGAGCGTTCGGATATGTGTGTGGAAAGGAGGGAAATCACAGATTTGTGGCAATAAAAACAGCCCAGGCAGTAAGTAGCAAAATCACTGTCATTTTCTACCATGTAACTCACCTGAAAAGCTGTTCGTAACAAGCTGTTCAAGAGGCCGGTCTTGGGTTGTGTCTGATTGTGCCACACTAGTCACAAGTGTCTGCTTAGATGTTCTGAAATAGCAAATAAATTAAACCAGCTTGGGCAAAAGGGAATGTGTTTCACTAGTTCCAATTTTTCGACCATCCAAAGTGTACTGGGCTCCATCACAGCATTCCATGGGTCTGAGGCACTGCTGGGTTTGCCCAGAAACCCTGCACCAAAATCTGTAGCATTTCCCACCAGCTTTCCCGTATGCCTGAGATCTGGAGGAGGGAACTTTACATGAAGTAGGTTGGATATCAGGAAGAAGTTCTTTACAGAGAGAGTGGTCAGGCGTTGGAATGGCCTGCCCAGGGAGGTGGTGGATTTTCTGACCCTGGAGGTTTTTTAAGGTGAGACTGGATGTGGCACTGAGTGCCATGATCTAGTAATCAAAGTGGGGTTGGCCCAAGTGTTGGACTTGATGATCTCAGAGGTCTCTTCCAACCCAATTGATTCTATGATTCTATGATTTGTTACTGTTTTCCTTTCTGGCTGAGCTAGACTGGATGCAGAGATGTTTGGTTATATTCCTATACTCATTGAAACCTACACTGTGTATAGTCTACTGTAATCCTGTTGGATGTGAAACCACTAATAAATTTGCCTTTATGTTCATACATGTGCTTTTTATATTCATAATACGTTCTATATTCAGTACTATAATTATCATTAATTTTCAAGTATAGTTAATTCAATAGAAATTAACCCAAGGCTGAATGCTGAGATAGAAATTAATTCCATATGAAGTTCAGTTGGTGGAGGTGCTGTACCTGCTGTATCAGCAGGGTGGGATAAGAGGTGTTTCTTTTCCTGTACAGAAATTTTCCTCCCTGTTTTTGCTTCCACAGGCTGAACCTGTAATCCTGGACTTGCGAGACCTGTTTCAGCTCATCTATGAACTGAAACAGAGGGAAGAAATGGAAAAAAAGGCACAAAAGGACAAACAGTGTGAACAAGCGGTATACCAGGTACACCAATAAGCTTAGACTACTGCCAAGGAAAACTTGGTTTGAAGTGTCCCCCCAAGTTGCTCCAAAGAGTTACTGAGAATCCTCAGCACTTCTTAACAGCAAAGGGTTTGAACGGTGCTGGCTTCAAACGGACCAGTGTGAGCCCAACAGCCACCAGAGCTCAGAGACAGGAGGAAAGGGATGAAAGCTGTCATTTGGGGTGTCATCAACCTGTTTAGCAACTGGAAATGATCTGCTCATTTCCTGCCTAGTGTTTCTTCTTAATTGAGAAGGAAAACTTTTAACGAAGGTCAGTGTTGTAAGTCAGGTTTTAACAGTGTCTGGTACTTTAGGGAAGATAAATATACTTTGGAATGTGTGTATTTGGATCGAAGCAAATGAGGTGTAGATTGTTAAACTTGGATGAAACTTAAATAAAGTTCCTTTGTGCAATAATGTGACTTCATCTGTATCCTAAAGAAACAAAACTATATACTTACCTGCCCGTTTTGCTTATTTCTTTGCTGTCCTTTAATTTCTGAGTACAGTTCTTTTATCTCTGCTGTTTATGTTCTTTGCTTTTACTGCCTGTCCTCTTACTTTGCTGTAGACAATTTTGGAAGAAGATGTAGAAGATCCTGTATACCAGGTAATTTCTGAAGCTGTATGGCCTTGGAGTTTCAGAAATGACTAGATACATGATATGTTCAAACACAGCCAAAACCTTTAACGAGATGTTTTGAGATTTACTGAGATAGGTCTTGTGAGAAACCTTTAAAAATTTTACAGAAAGTAGCACATTTAGAGACTGAGCTGTGAGAAGTAGCACAGTGGGTCTGTATGGAATAGAACAGAATATTTCAGTTTGAGTAGAGAAATATTAGAATAAATATGTCATAAATATTACTTAAAATGTGGCTTGTACACCCAGATATTAAGTTTCCAAATGAAATTTTTCAACATTTTTTAATACCAACTCTAACTGAAAAGGAAGCTACTTTGAGAGTTAAGGAAGGTGATGTCTCATTCCGATAGTAATAAGCTGACATTTTGTTTTTGTCTTCTGTGGAGCCAGAATTTAATTCAGAGGGTGAGCAGTTGGAAAAAAACAAGAGTGGCATTGATGTTGTAACACACTCCCTCGCTGGCGTTTGGGCTACAATTTAATAATAGATCTGAAATTTAAGTCTTGTTTCATCCAAGCAAAATGTCTGGGAGCAAAGATGATTATCAGAAATACGTCAATATATTCATGTCCAATACCCTACTGAGTGTGAAGAAGGAAAAGATGTAATTTCATTCTCATGTTTTTTGTGCTGAAACAAAATATGTGATAGCTGACTTTTTTTTTTCCTGGGGATTTTGTGTTCCTCCACTTAGGCTTATCAGTGGGAGGCATGTGAAAGGAACCAATTCAACCATTAGTGAATATTGAACAGTGGCCTAAGGTGCAGCAAGAAAGATGAGAAGAATGAGGATGTCCTAAATTAATATTCAGCTTTTATAATGTCAGGAATTTTACTTTGTACTCTTCATAATAAAGCAAGAGCCTGAAAATGAAAAGTGTTGTGAAAGCCTTTTGCCATGTGCCCTGTCCCATGTGCACCAGCCTATCCTCCCAACTTGGATTTAGCATTTTTATTCATAGTTAATAAATATGTGTGGAAATAATTGCCATTATGTTAAAGATGCAACATTCGTGTTGACTTCAGAAAATTAATACTGACCCACAGGTGGTCTCCCTTAGTGAGAAAGAATTAGGGAGTTGCTCTAATGAACATTAGAAGAGATTTAGGGCTATTCCTGAAATATGCACCAGCCTTACCTGGTGCTTCCCAACAAACCCTTCCTGCTGCCAGCCTGTACTTTGAACTTGTTTCTTTAATGCCTGCCTTTGTTTTGACGTGGAATTCCAAATGGCCTTTTTCCCTTCTGTTCCATCTCTGACTTTCCCTCTCTGGCTGCTGGTGTAATAGTACATTGTGTTTGAGGCTGGACACGAGCCCATCCGTGAGCCTGAAACGGAGGAAAACATTTATCAGGTATAGAATCCCGACCCTCGGTGTTTCCATTGCAACGCTTGCAAGCATTTAATAAAGCACATTTCATATATAGTTCACTTTTAGTTTTCACTCATCACAAAAATGTCTTGGCATTTCATTCCGGTGACATGACATGAATTATCTGCCCGGTCCCGATGTGATTTTTCTGTTGTTTGTCATTTCAGCTTCTGCAAATTATATTAAATTTGTCAACTTATGAAGGGTCTTAAACTTTTCAAGTACACCATATGAGGTGATAAATAGTGGATACATGTCATGGAGGGCACACCATCCAAGCAATTCCTAGAAATTTTGATGGTACTGCTCTTCTTTCTGTCTAACCAAGGAAATAACTGAGCAAAACCTCAGAGCTCTCAAGGGATATCCCCCAGACCAGGGAAACTATTTTCAGAGTGCATATGTTATGTTAAAGCCTAAGCTCCCATTCTTCACACTGACAAAAAACTGCATTGGAAGCAATATAAAATAATCTTTTGTCATTCAGTTTATCCTCAAGGGATCAGTACAAGGTTTATTAAAATATAATGTAATTCATTTTGTATCACAGACTAGAGGCAAATCTGAAGATAGACAGAAATCTTTGTGTGCCGTAAGAAAATTGAGATTCGAGGAAATCTTTTAGTGTGGAGGGGAAGGAGTTTCAAGCAGTGGTTAAGCATTTCATCTGGCTGTGCTAGAGGTTGATCTGCTAATAGGAAAAGATTTTAAGGTAGACAGGAACAAGGATAAAAGAGGGGGAAAAGGGAAAAGTATTAGGTAATGAGAAAATACAAGAAAATAATAGAAAAAAATAGAGGCTTGTGTAGCTGTAAGATAAAAGAGAAAGAAGCTAAGTGGGAAAGGGAAATAAAAGTTAAACATTAGAAAATAACCATCACAGGGTCTAATATGAGATTCATTTGATCTGTCTCTGCTGATCTGGCACCCCCCAACCCACACTGGAATATTCCTCTTTCTGCACCTCTACACCAAGGCTTGCAAAGCTCTCAAGGTGAGAGGCTGCCTAAGGCTGAACATTCTCAGTGTTGAAAGTTTGACTGTTTTCAGCAAATGTTACAAAATTGCTACTCTAGTTGTCAGGTTTATGCTAGAAACAAAAATCCCCTGAGAGCTTACATTCAGGCACAAAAATGCTGATTGTTGTTCTTCAAAGTGTGGAGCTTTTAGTGACACTTTCGAGAAGTGCTGGTGGAAGGAAGGAAAATGGGGCTGTTGCTCCCAGTGTTTGTAGATCAGAGCAGACTTTGGTGGGTAGGGAGGATGTTGGAATTGAGTTCTGAGGAATGGCCTGATGAACAGGAAGACTTTTTGGACAGTTCCTTAAAGTGGAAACAGAAGAGGATGAGCAGGTGGTGAGGTCTTGCCTCATCGAGGCAGTGCTGTTACTGTCCTGTAAGTCATCAGAGAACTGCTCAAGGCTTTATTTGACAGTATCTGGGTGGGAGAAAGTGTTTCCTCCCATAGGGGTGCACAGAAAATACCTGTATCAATATGCTGTTCTCACTATATGCAGTCTGGCATTGCCCTCTGTATTTACTACAGGCACTGCCTTGCCTAATTCTGAGATCAGAGAGCCAGGAGTGTTTCTGGTACCAGTTCTAACTGAGGTATTGCTGCCACAGCCATGAGCTTCCCATGGGCTTCATGATCCCTTGGCTTCTGTAACTCTGGGTTCCCACAGCTCAGATTTTACCCTCAGCTCACTGACAAAACTGTTTCTTTCACAAGATCTCGATGAGCTCAGAATCATCCAGGCTACTATTAGAAGTCAAATTAGAAAAGGTCCTCTTTTAATTTTTCCTTCTTGTGTGTGTGTGTTTTTGTTTACTGGTTTTCGTGGGGGTTTTTTAGTGTGATGCAAATTGGTGGCAGCATCTGTTATTTACTACAAAGCCTTACCCATACTACATGTTGGTAGCTGCTCAATAACCTCATGCAGTGTTGCTTCAGCCTCACCAAAGCTTTCTGCTGGTGCTGCTCTGGCTTTTCATTGGCTGGTGTGCAACAAATTCACTTTTCCCTTGGTGGAAAAGATTCCTACCCTGTGGGGAATGGCAGATGAAAGATACGTGCCCAAAGTGACAATTTCTATTTCTTTTTAGCATAATAGAGGTCACAGTTTTCTTTTTAAGTATTCTTTCTCTGTCTGTCACCTTTCTTTGATACAATACCCCAAAGACTGTCTCTGTCTGCTCCTCTAATTTATCTTTTAAGTTGCTGTAATGTGTTGGTTAGGCAAGGACTCTGTCACTCAGCACATTCCAATCTTCTTGTGGGATTGTTTAATAGCATCCCCCCTCCTGCCTGATGTTCTAGCAAGGTGGGGATGGGATTTTGGGGGGTGGTTTGATGTTGTGTGTGGAGCAGCACTGATCTCTGTGGAGAGGCAAGTTCTGCTCCGTGAGGAGCTGCCAGTCCGAGGTGGGGGGTTCTGAATTGCTGTGCTTGCCTTGCTGGTGAGATGCAAATACATCCAACTGGTTCACAGCCTGTCCCAGAGGCAGAGCTGACAGCAGCAGCAGCAGCAGTGCTGGTACCTCTTTGCTGGTCTTGTTAATGAAAGGAAAAGCAGAATTCCTTTGCAGCCCCCCTGTGTGAGCAGCAATGCAAAAAGTGTGATGATACACGGGAAGTAAAGACAGCAGGAGGACAGGTGGTATCAGGTTGGGAGAGAAGAATGTCTTTCAGAGAAGTTTCTCTGTATTAGTAGTCAGCTTTCGTCTCTGTATAAACTGGAGTAACAAAAAGAGTGTTGACAGTGCAGGGAAATGTTCATTCCACAGTAAGGGCTGGGTAGATGTACAATTTGGGGTGACTTCACAGATGAGTTGGAAGGAGGAAGAGGATAATGACTGAAAGGGAAATTTTACAGGGAGGAAAAAATGCATCATGGTGAAACTTCAAAACCAGTTTATCTTCCATATTTGTCCTCTTTTTGTGAAGACTCAGCTTTCCAGTGTCTTCCTAAATAGCCCCTTCGTGGTTCCTGCTCTCCCGCTGTCACTTCCAGCTGCTCTCTTAACAGACTCTCACTGCCATGGAATTGAGTTGCTCTGCTGTTACCAGTTTCACATATCTGATGTGATAGGGGGTTTTAGTGGAAGGGACCAGTACTTTGAGAAAACCAAGGCAAGCAAATAATTCTCCAGATAAGAATAGAAGAGGCCTTTTGAACAGGTCGTTCAGTTTCTGTGAGGGTTCTGCGCTCATGCCCTCGATAAACTTCTTCACTGTGCATTAAATTAGTGACACAGTTTCCAGTGAAGACTGTGATGTTTAAACATGGGCAAGAGGACAGTAGAGACAACAGCAGACAAAGGTTGTAATGTATTATACAGAATATTATATAGAATAATTATTCAGAATAAGAAAAGATAGCACATCTCAATGAATAAGTGTCATTCCTTCAGCTTCCCCATAGCCAGGCTGGGTCTGATAGCAGAACCTTAGGATATTTGTTGTCTTAGAACACAAATAATTTTGTATTTGCAATATTAAATTGACCTGTGAGGTTTCACTGATGTTTGAAATGTAACGTTCTTGTGCTTTCAGTGGAAAAGCAACCCTGATTTCTTTAAAGCATTTGTGCCAGTTTAGAACATATATTTACTATTCTTTTTGCTTTTGTCATTTACAATTGACCCTCAGAGCTTCTAGGAAAAAAAGAAATTTAATCACAAATTATAAATACGGAAACCAGTGGTCCTTGGGCCAGCACAGTCCTGTATTGCAAAGCAGCTGAATTTCCATGAGCAGGTTATACATGCCCAAGGTGTAAATCAGAACTATTGGCTCAACTAAAGGCTCTTCCAAAGTTTTTTAAGTGTGTTGTCCTCTATCCATGTCTCCTATGCCAGACTTCAAGAGGCCATTAATTCCTTAATAAAACTGCAGCATTATAACCATATATCTCATAGAGCAGCTACAGGGCCCCATCACTACATGTGGAGTGTACATGTTGTGACTTTTCTTGACTTGGATTATTGAATTAATTTGGAAGGATGAAATATAAAACCATAGGGGAAACATCTCTTACCCTCAGATCAGTAACTCTACTCTGTGTGTCTGGGAAGATGATACTCACCTGATCATAACTTCCATCACATAGCTTTGCATCTCTAACTCCCATGTTGAATCTAAAAAAACAGCCGTTTAAGTAGGAAGGAGATCCAAGTGCACCTGCAATTCATACAGTCAAAATGAACTGAGAATGGAAATCTCTTTCCTGAACACTGCTGGTCTGTGGGACTTAAAAAAATCAGATTGATGTTTTATTTCTTCAGTATCTTCTCCACTACTGGTGCTACTTGGATTAGAAGGGAACCATTCTTGATTTCATTAGTATTAAATGTCTACCCTGTACATAAATACCAGTTGCTGATCTCAGTTTTCCACTCAACCTCCTTGGGTATTGACCTGAGTTTTCCTTTGCTGTTGCAGGTTCCTACCAGCCAAAAGAAGGAAGGTGTTTATGATGTGCCAAAAAGTCAACCTGTAAGTGTAAGTATCTTTCCCTTTAGTAAAGAAAGTGTGTTTCTTGGCTTTTGTGACCTTCATTATTGTCTCTAACATTTGATGCATTCCTGGTGCTGTGACTTTTATCAGTGTTGTGTTATGGCTTGGCTGGGTTGGTGCAGAATGACCAGGATTGTAATGTCACTTATACTCATCTCACTCATTGCTTGAATCTCCTTTCTGTCTTCTCTGCCTCATTCCTATGAAAGTCACCATTTGTAAATGTGTTATTTGTGGTTAAGAGCCAACAATGAGCCTTTTACGTGTTCATACATGAGTTGCTACCTGGGTTAGGAGGGTTCCTGTATTACCCCAAGCTGTACAAGTCTCACTCTGAGCAAGGACGAGCTGCATTTTCTCCCCTGTAGGATCTGCCAGAGCTGTACTTTATGTATTGTGCTCTTCACAGCTTGGTTTAGTAGGACAGCAGGGGAGGCAAGGTCTGAATAGAGACTGAGAGAAGCAGCATTAGAAAGAGGTATGTCAGAGCATTGTGGCCTCTACAGTGATTTTCTGCAACTTTAATGTCTATTCCTCTCAGAAGATTTCCTGGTAAATACATTTTGCTGATAGGTAAAGATCTTATAAGGAGCTTCAGATCAAATACTACCAAAAAATGGATATTTGCATTAGAATTATTTTTCTGTCATTTGGGAAAGAAAGAAGAAAACAAACAAGTAAGTTACATCAAAGTCCAACCTGACATCCACCATAGAAAAGCAATTATTTTTCCAATAAACCCAATTTCTATTGTACCTTCCTAAGGGCTGGAGAGTGGTAGGGCAGAGGTACATGCAATGCCATCACTTTAGCTGTGGGAAATGCTGAAAGGAACTACAGCAAAATTAAGTGTACAAAAAGACCTCGCTCCAAATGTTCCTGAGTGGCAGGATTGTTTCTCTATATATTGCATTTCTTTCCTGGATATTGGGGGCTGTAATCAGTGCAAGGAGGTCACTTCCCAGCATCACTAGGTATTATTTCTGTAGTGCACTAAGTATACAAGAGACGAAGTTCAATTCAGCTTAGTTTTTTTGTCCTATGCTCATGTGAACAGTAAAATATTAAAATATAGGGATAATATACTGTTGTATCAAGAAAACTGTTGCCTTTCTGTGTCTTGGCATTTTGAAGAGGTGAAGAGTTAACCCCAAAATATATAAGAACTGGTAACAAGTGATTGAGAGAGGAAATGGAGCAACAGATGCCTTAGCAACAAGGTGTGCATGTGCTGAAGGGTGGGTTGTACTGTTTAATATAAATTTGTCCTATAAAGAACTCAAGAAATTGTTTGAAAATTAGTATTTCTGGGGATTTGTGTGAGAGTGGAGAAAAACAAAGGGCAAGGCCAGGAATTTCAGTCTAGTGTAGTCCTGGGAAAGATGCCTTTGTTGGGCAGAGAGAGACTCCCCACACCAGGGTGGGGTAACTTGCCCAGCTTGGGCTGAGCATGGAGAGCAGATAAAAGCTGGGAAGGGGCTGGATGGGGGCCTGGATTGGGACATTTCTGGGCTTTGCACAAACTAATAAACAAGCTTTGCCATAAATATTTCATGATATGCCACAAGGAGCAGGGAGGCATCATTGGGAAAGTCTAGTAAAGTACCTGACATTGCATAACTCATGAAGGTGTTGGTGGGCGTGGGAGAGCTGTTGATTTGTCACTTGTTTTCCATACAGTTGAGTGTTACAGTTTTTCTGCTGTGCATTTCCTGTGATTTCTTTATTATTCCTTCAGTGCTGTTTCAGCTTTGCTCAGGGTATAGTGTGTATTTTAGGTCGTTGCAGTGTGGCTGGATGTACAGGACACTTGTCTGCAGATACTGGTGTGGGCTGGGCTGGTAAATAGCATGACTGAGATACAGGACACGTGGATCCTGCTCTGCAATCATCAAATACATTCAATCTGTCATCTCCTGGAAGCTGGTTGCACCTGATTTTTAATTTTTTTTTTTGCTATTTCATGCTTAAATTTAAAGGGGTTCAAGCTTTTCCTCTAAACAAGTAATGTAATTTATGATGAAAAAGAGAAGAGGAAGAAAAAAGGTAGCTGAGATTCTGTTTCACCTTTTTATGTTAGTATGTATTAAAAGAAAAAAAAAGAGCAATAGCTCTTAAAATTAGCAATTTAATATTCCACTGCTCATCTGATTTATTGCTCATCCTTCCACGTGTGAGACTCTCTGTCATTGAGACACTTGCCATAATTTTTTTTTTCAATTTATAGCTGTCATTATTATATAAACCTCTAAAATTCAATCTGAGGGCAAATAATCTTGCTCATCTACCTGGTTTAAACATGTAAGGACACTTTCTTTATTAGGAGGTCTTGCTTTCAGTAATTTCATAACGGATGAATGAAGTGAGAAACTTTTTGTGGCTCCTGATAGGTTTCAGGCCCCATGAATTCTCTCTCCTGACAATAAATTCCAACGCTTAATAAGAAAGCAGCAAGTTTTGGTTGAGTTCAAACTAAATTGCCCATGTTCCCTGAGCAGAGGTCGATTTTCTATTTTAGGATTGTTTTCCTCTGGTGTGTTCCCAGGCAAGTTACCTCTAAGTCTCTGCACTGAAAAGTGAGGGAAAACTGAAGGAGTCATTTTGGTGCCCTCCAGCCTTGACTGTGTAGCCAGTGAAGAGAATTAGCCACTTCACAGGCCAGGCTGGGTTGGGCTTGGAACAGTCTGGTCTAGTAGGAGGTGCCCCTGCCCAATGCAGGAGGTTGTAATACAATGATCTTTAAGATCACTTCCAACCCAGAACATTCTGTGATTTTATGATACTGCAAAATTCCTTCTGTCTGCATGACATGTCCCTCTCAGGTAGAAAGAAATGTGCATCTAGATTTCATTCTTCTTTGGCTGCAAATGAATATTCAATGACTTGCAAGTAGGATGACTTCTACAAGTTAGGCTTAGGTGAGGTGAGATCCACCACAGTGTAAAGACTTAAAGCCAGAGTCTCCATTTCAGGGTCTACTTTGAAGCTGGGAAGTGCAATTTATGCTGATTTTCAGTAAGTCAGGTTCCTAAGACAACTTTGGGAAAATACTTTTCTATGCTTACGGGATCTCACTGAGGCTGAAGGTGTGGAGCATCTTCTGGTAGTGCCATGAAGCAGAAGTGTTCAACATTGTCCATGCCCTGAGGCAGCTGATGTACCTCCATAATGCTGTGCCATAGTGAGGCCATTTGTCAGCAGGTGTCAAAGTACTTTATAGTCTGGCTCCTCATGATCTCTGATATCAAATAATGTAAATACGGTGCAAATGAGGCGGAAAGGAATGAGTCTGGGCTATCAGGATTTGAACATACCCACTGAACTCAATTATGAGTGGTGGCTGGTTGCCAAGTCACTTCTCTGACATTGGGATGAAAAGATTGCTCACTCAGTACAATGCTTCTGTTTCCCCATCTCTTTGCTGCATCCCTTCCCAGCAAATCCTTCTCTCCTGTAGATTTCCTTTGCCAGGTGTGCAGCTCAGCTCCTGACACACACTTTGCAGAGTATCCAGTTCCTTGTAGTATCTCTCCCTTCTTCTGTATCAGCTCACACTTCTTGTATTCATTCTTGCTTTCTCTCTGCTCCTTCCTTAGACCAGTTCTCCTGTTCTCCATTCACATCAAGCCAGACACAGAAAGCAACCTTATCCCAAAAAGCTTGTGTTAAATGCTGCACGCTCCACTTAGAAATTCTAGTTCTGAGTGTGAAATTAACTGTTCTAAAAAAAGGGAAATATTTAATGAGCTCTTTTTGTCATCATTTCCCTTCGTCTCCCCATTAAACATCCACATCAAGTTCTACCTGTCATGGTGTTTTTAGTAATAAGAGGCAGACTGTAAATACCCTTCACAAAGACTGTCAGTCACATCACAATAAAACCTTCTCTTTTCATCAAAATGTCTAAACTATCTGCTTAACAATTTTATGAAGGCTTTCAAACAACTCATCTTACTGCTGTATAAAGATCCAAGGCACTGTAGCTGGTGCCTTGCAGTGCAGGCACTCACTCCTGGTTCCAGCTACATGGAGAACATCAAGCCAGGGTGGAGCAGAGAGGGAGGCATTTGGCTGCCTCAGGACAAGGTATGGGAGGAGCAGATGAGGCTGGACTTGAGCACACTCAGGTTTAGAAGCCATGAGATCTGCCTGATTGTTCTGCCCAAATTAGGGTGCTTCATTGGGGAAAGCTCAGTTTTGATCCTGGCTGGGGTTACGGTGCCATTTGCACGTCTGGCTTTTCCCTGAGCATCAGTGGCTTTGCAGGAACGACTTGCAGACTGGTGACATTGACTTCAGGTTTTCAGGATCAAATTCTCAGCCATGAGGAGAAAGAGGGTGCACAGCTCCAATCTCTGACCATCTGTGCTGGCAGTGCTGTCCAGTTTTACTTCACATTTGCTGAAAGACTGACTCAGTTACACTCAATTAAACCCCATGGATGAGGTTTAATATTGCAGTGGGGGATGTGCTTTTTTTTACAGGTACACCCACTTGTTGCAAAATTTGAAAATGTATTAGCTTGTTATGATAATGTCTTCTGGCATGAGTTGCTGTTTTGGTGGGCCTTTGCTATTTTTTTTTAGAGCCACAGAAGGATTTCAGTTGGAAGGAACATTAACAATCATCATTCCATGATTCCACTGGAACACTGACAGGGACATCTTACAGAGATCACAGCCATAAGCTCGTGGCTGCTGTACTTACTGGAATGTTAGTTGCCTGATCCATCTTTCTAACAGCTAAATTTTTCTTTGTATTGTTTTGTTTGACTTTGTATCATTTATTCCTTTTTTTTCTTTTAAACTATTTCTGGAGACGCTTTTTGGTTTATTCCTTAATAAAAATCTTATTGGCACAGGAAGCAGAAGTCAGATCCTTCTCCCTAGTCTTCCTAGTTTATAGAATCTGTAACATAAGGTGATGAAGTTCCTTCGTGTGTATGAAATACATGGTTTGTGTAGATCTCAGCACCTGAGCTCAAAATCAAGGAATTTTCAGCTGAATCTTGAAAATACGATCTTGCATTGCCAAGTAAAAAACAAGAACACTCAGAAAGCTGTTAACCTGAATTCAGAGTCTGATTTCCAACAATCAGGAGGGTTAGATGTTTGAATTAGTCTGTTGTTAGTGTATGGACTATTAAAGAGTCTTAATCTGGATAGTTTCTGAGCATTGTGCCCATGCAAACTTCAGGATTCAGTCCATCCCTAATTTTATATCTGCCGTGTCAAATGGCAGGTTTTAACAGTGTAGGAATGCTGTTTCACAGATGGGACGAAAATGTCCTAGTTTAATTGTCCTTTTATGCCATATTGATATTGTGGGCCACATCTTGAGCTCTTTTTTTTTTAATCCGTGGGAGTTGTCCTGCTAGCAGGCTTTGCATTCCTGCACTGGTAATACCATTCCCCAGTGTGATCCTAAACCTGCTCTGCCAGCACAGTGATTACATGCTAGCAGAGCATTGAATTTACTTCCTAGTGCAATCCTTTAGGATTCTGGGACATAATCACACAGGGTGTGGGAAAGCTGTAATCCAGCAGAGCTGCCCTGGATCAGTTTTGCACTGTGCTCTCTCTGTGCTGTTCAAACAGCAAGAACCAAGGAGGCAGACAAAAGCTGCAGGCTTTGCCCTGGTGACACAGTTTCCTTGCTGGATGTAGGGCACACGGGTGCTGCCATGTGTGTGGCAGTCTGCATTTGTATTTTTAATACACAACTCAGGCAATATAAATAAATGATAACCATTTCAGGCCGCTCACAATTATGCAGCCTGTTGGTTCACATGTCTGATAGCTTCATGTGTATTTGTGTTCCTAAACCTCCATGGTTCCTGTGCATTTTCTGGGGTAATATTCTGCACCTTTTGCTATTCTCCAGAGTGGAGAAAAGAGTGTAATTGAACCATGGATTTATCTCATTGATTGTGGCATAAAGTTCTGTTACATATAGTGAATTTTTGGTTTTTATTTAATATGACTGATGCAGATTTTATCTGATGGCTGCTGAACATTAAGTTGACAGTTGCACCTTGTGTTGATTCACTACATTTTGATTTGCTCAGAGCCCTACAGCTCATAGTAATTTCCTAAAATGTTTATTTACAGGCAGTCTGCTTTCTCAGTAGTGAAGTTTATAGCTTTACCTGGTCTGCATCACTACATGCATTAAATTATATCATTTGCACAATTTGGGATTTATTCATGAATTAAAGGTAATACAGTTCTGGGCAAAGTGTTGTATGCATTTGCCATCAGTTTGAGGAGAAGCTGTTGTAAATTATTGCAGATTCATTCAATCCTGCCCTACATTATTAAGTAGAGAAGTACACAGGTCTCGGCTTTTTTGCCTGCTGACACTCAGGAGATTTGAAGGTTTGGAAAATACGATGATGACAAGTTATTCAATAATGAAACTAGAAATAACTTGTTTCTCAAGCTTGGTTATAGCTCCAGTCACCTGGTTTGTTTTTTTTGTTTTTGAAAAGCATTACATACACCGTGTAACTGTGCCTTGCAAGTATTTTAGAACAATATCACTTGGGTTATTTCTAATTCCCTTCCATTGTTAAGTTTATTCCATGGCAGCAGCCAGAGCTGTCTCTGCTGTCACAGTCTAGAAGTGGAGTTTTGCTCCCAGGTAGAAGTTTGGGTTCCCATCATCACCTGTCTCCCACCTGCCCTTAAAGAAAGCCACCAAGTGTCCCATGGCTGTTTGCTGTGTGCCCTCAGGAAGTGCTGGAGGCCCCTGATATTAGAGGGTTTATCTCTCCTTGTCTGAGCTCTTACAGTGTCCTGTGCATGGGATCCAGAGAGGATATTTAGGAGGTGTCTGAACCATCCTCTATGCCCTGGGAAGTTCCATTATCTTGGGTGTTGTGTTGCCTGGGAGCAACAGGTGTCTAGCTCTAAGCTCGAGTCACTCTTTTGGACTCTCGATTTATTAGAGTCTGTCAGAGAAAAGTGGTAATTGAAGCATTTTAAATACCATTTCCTATAAAAGTAAACACCTCAAGTACACAGGGAATTCAGAATTAAGTTCCCTGCAAATGAAGAGAAAATAAACAAATGAGGAAGCGTCTGTTTTGATCATAGGAAGAGTTCCTTAATTTAAAGGAAGCTATTGAGCAACAGTGTAGCAATTCAATTCACTCAAACACTCCTCAGTAATCTATGATGTCAATTATATTCAGCCGTCCCAATTCTTGAGCTGCTCAGGGTTGGCTGACAGGATTTTTAACCAGCACGTCCAGTGCTTCCCACTGACAAAACAAAGCAAACTGAGCAGCTGGTGAATTCAGAGAAGCTCCAGGCTACAACACTGTCCTTGGGTACATCACACCAAAGCCAGGACTTGGGTGTATGACTTCAGAATTCCCTGAGTAAGTGTGATCCTGAGAAGTAAGAGTTATCCTGAGAAACTGAAAAGAGAAACTTTGGAGGATTCTCCTGCGTTACAGAATTCCTGTGCTACTGGATTTGTACCCTGTGTAAGTGCTGAATTCCCAAATCCATATATTTTGGATAAAACTCAGCGTAGTTTTATGGCAGCAAGTGAAGGGTTGTGCTCAACTGTACCTGTGTAAATCTGCACTGAGGGAAACATCATGACTGTCCTTCCTCTGTCACCGGGAGAGTTTATGGCATTCGAGGATCTTTATGATCTGTAGGAGGCTGAAGATTGCGAAGGCATTGACAGTTTTTCCTTCACACAGATACTCTTCAGCGTATTCTCTTTAATTAGGAAGTAATTGAGCAATTCTTTGTTGAGTCACCATGCTACTTCATTAATTCAGCAGTAGTTTTACAGGAAAACAATATGTCTGTGGGATGTTTTCAGTGTGTCTCAACCTACCAGACGTGGTTTGACTGATGATCAGTTTAGTCACGATTCCGACATGCTCCTTCATTATACTTCTAATTGTTTTTTAAAACGAATTGGAGTTAATTAGCAAGCTGCTTGCAGCTCATGGAGCTCGTAGGAACATCAACACTTGTTGTATAAGGTTGTGCAAACAACTCTGGCTTTCCTGAGCTACAGTAATGATTCCAACCATCAGAAAAATTATTTGTCCTGGCCAAAATATTTACATTTCAACCATTTGTCTTGCCATTAGACTTCCCAGTGTAAAATCCATATTAGAATAATGGAATTAGAAATGCAGAGAGGCCTTGTAGTTGGGTGACCCCCCTTTTGTCTGCTGGGCGGAGTGGTACAGCATTTCCGTTGAATGCAGGAAACCAAGTTTAAGTCCCTCTGCTGCCTTAACAGAGTTGAATAGCTAATACTCAGCTCAAAGGTTAATTACTAATTGCTGGTTATTTGCTATATTTAGTATCCCTCATACTCTTCTTTTTCTTCCTGAGCTCTGCATCAGAGTACAAGTTAATTACCACTTTTTTTTTTTCATGTTTTTAAGCACCGTCTTTGCTCCATTCTCCGGGATTAGAAAATCACGTTGTGTGAGATGCTACTTTTATCATCTTGTTTGCAAAAGTGTAGCAATATTAAGCAGGTTTTCTCGTGCCATATGTCAGCATAGATCCCTTGCCATTGGTAAAACCAGACTGAGTAACAGAAGTTGAATATTCTGTCTTGATACGTATCTAGGAGTTAAAGAAGAAGGTGCTTCACACTCCTGTGAGCACAAGAGCCCTGTTTTAGATTTCCTTTTTAAAATCTGAACTTCTTCTTTGCTTAGAAAGGATGTTTTTCAGAGGACGTGGCAGTCAGAGGGAATATTGCAGTGTAAGTGGATCAGGTTTGGGTCAGGTTTATGAAAGCTGCAGTTTACTTATCTCTTATCCTTGTGGGTGCCTTCAAACTCAGGATATCCTATGGTTATCATTGGCTCTGTACTCCGGGTTTCTCTCCAGCTCTTGGATAATATTTCATTCTGCAGAGAACAGTGGAAAGTGTCTCAAGGAATTCTGTTACTGGCTTGGAAGTGTTTAAAAAACCTTGCTGCTGCTTTAAGAAGCCAAATTTCCATATTTCATGTTTAAAAGATTTACAGTTTGTCTCATATGCCTGTATAGAAAGATGGAGCTTTCATTACAGGTTTAATGTCAAGGCAATACAAGGATTAATACTCCTTCCTCCGCCTCGGTCTGCGCGGCCGCTCGCGAGTGACTGGTGTGCTGCTGCTTGACTGAGCTCTGGGGGTGTCTCATATGCAAGATGATGCCTTTTGGAGTAATTGAAACAAGCTTTTACATCACTCTGTGGAGGGCTCTTTCCTGGAGAAAGATCAAGAAGGGGAGCATCTCTCCAGGCTTCTGGTTATTTCCTGTCATGCACTGGGGGAAGGAGAGAGAGGGTTGTTGACTTTTGTTGTGGAGGTTACACTCTTTGTGCTGAAAAACTGAATCAGGGGAAGGCTCCAAAGGCCAAATTTTCCCCTCAGTAACTGTGTTGCCACCTCTGCACAGCCCCTATAACAGGGTGGTCCATGCTCCAGCAGCCAGAGATAGCTCACCCTTAGGAAGTGTCTCCTCACTGGCGTGTCATGCACAACTAATGGAAGACGCGGCTCAAGTGCTACGTGATAATTGGGCACCTGGGGATGCACCGTGACATGTTGGGCAAATGTTTTCTGCAAGGTCCTGCTGTAGCACAGGTGGGAATTCCTAATGGTCCGTGGAATGCTGCACATGTTCCCTCTGTGCTCAGATGGGTTATCCTTCAGCTGGTTCCACGGAGCGATCCGTGGCTGGAGCTGCATCCCCGGCGCTGGAGGATGGAGTCAAATGAGGGGGTGTCACAGCAAAGAGTGATTAGTTATTGGCAAAAACTGGGCCCTCCTGGATGGGTAAACCCTTCTGGTGTCATATAAAGAATGTTTCAAAGATCTGTCACGTTCTTTGAAGGAACAGATGCAGCTTTTTTCACACTTTCCTCACCTGGGGCTGGGGAACACCGTCAGCTCCAAGACGGTGCAGGACTGGGGGGTCCATTCCTGGTTGTGCACAGTGACAGTATCTTCCTTTGGCTTTGCCTTTGCTCAGTCTTTTTTTTTCTTCAGATCTGTGATGAGGTGAGAGGGGAAAACAGCATTCTAGGCTGTTACTGAGATTTTTAAGGTGGTGTGGGATTACTGGCTGGTAACTTGGATGAAACTTCCCAGTCATCTAAGATTTGATTTTTGATAGCTTGCTCTCATGTTTGGTTCTTCAGAAACAACATCTACAGCACTCTAATAAATGCTACCTGAAATTCAGCATTCTGAGGACACTGGAGTGATAATATATGTTAGATATGTGGATGGATGTGGATATATATGGGTGTGAGAGCAGTGTATTCCCATGTATGTTTACACACACACACACACACACACACACACTGGATTTAAATGTAACTTGAATTATGTCATTTTAAAAATTGGAAAGAAAATATTTATCTTAAGTGTGTTTAAATTGCTGTTATACTTCTCCTAGTTAAGAGGAAGGTGTGTTTCTTTCTGCCAATACTTACCTTCAGAGCTTTTGTTGTTCAAAACTCAATTATTCCTTTTTTCCCCTGAGGATGCCAAGTTCTTTCTTTCACCAAGCCAGTGAAAAGTTCCATTAATATAAGCAGAATCAGAGCTCGCTGGGTGTGCTTGTTGCTGAGTTAATAAATATTTGGGAAAATGAATAGCTGTGTTGCAAGTAGTAAGATTGCTTTAAACACCAGAAGATGAGATTCAGCACAGACAAAGTGCGTGTTTCCCCCACATCCCAGCAACATTCAGACTCACTGTTTTGACTGCCTGCTTTCATATCTGTGCTCCCAGCAAGATGGAAAGGGGTTTCATTTCAATGCTGAAGTCAATAATTATGGAGGTTATCATTTTCATGCTCAGAAATTCATGTCATTTTCATAAATCATTCATCTCATTTCATAAATCATGCTTTACAGCTGGAGAATGGAAACTTATTGCTGGACATTGATGAAAATCTTGTTTCAGTCACTCAGGTAAGGTTGTGGCTCTAAAAATGTTTTAAGGAAATACAGATGAAACCATCTATAGGAATAGCAAAATTGGAAAATGTTTGGCTTGGATTAACTTCACTGGAATGTAGCTAATACCAGATGTGAATAATTTAATGAAGCATAATGGGTGAAATCAGTTCTGTAGTGACAGTGAAATCACAAAAATAAAAGATAACTGTTGGGTGTCCAGAGTCTCATGTGCTGCAAGTGGATAAAGTGAGCTTTGTGTCACAGAAGATGCATTCATTTACTCAGGCTGAGAACAGGGTTGTAGAAAAACCCTTCCAGATCTGAACCATTTGGGACTTTAAAATCCACCTCCAAGTGTTGCTGTTTAAAGCTGCCTCTAGTCAGTAAATGAATAAGCTGTGTTCCCACTAAATTTCTGTTTACATTCCCCGATGTAGTTCTGTAGCTCCTGTTGCATTTGAGCTTGCTATTCTGTAAGAAATATTTCTCCTGTAAATCTCTTTCTTTTTACCAGGGAATATTGTGAATGAGGGTTTATTATAACAAACAGTGATGTCGACTTTCCTATCACTCTCTCCAGCTGCCTGTTTAGAAATCCATCCTCAGGGTTTCCCTTAAAAGCTTTAACAGAATTATATCTGCGAAGAGTTTCCAAAGATCCATCACCTTGAAGCACTCTGAAAAGTATTATTATTCCCATTATACAGGAGTATGGAGGCACAGAGATCTGAGTTACCACCTTTCAAATGCATGTCATCTAATCCTGAGTTCAAAAGTATACTGACTATCAATTTGCAGTATTCCTAGGAAATGTATAATATTTTTTTCCACAAAAAATTTATAACTTCACACACAACTCTGTAACCTGCCCTTTCACATCCTCTCTGCCTTGCTCATCTGCTCAGTGGGAGCCTTTGCTTGTGGCCTCCTCAAAGGGGCACAGGATGTTCCTTGGGAAGCCAGTGAGAGGCAAACAGTGAATAGTTCACTAGTGATGCAGGAAAGGAGCAGGTTTAGGAGTGGTGCTAAACAAGCAGTTTGGAGAGATGAGGAGAAAGTGGCTCTTTGAGTATTTCAGTGTCACCTGGCACCTCCTGAGTCAGAAGTGCCTAGGGGAGGCTTGAAGTGATTTCCAAACGAGTGCTGCTGTTGTAATTCCCACTTTTCTGAGCATTTGAACAGCCCCTGCCTGGTATGGTTGTGCCCTTTGCAGAAGGGACTTAAAGGCTGGGTTTGGGTTGGTTTTCTTTGCAGAAACTACTTCTGGCAGTATTTCAGTAATGTGCACTAGAATCGATGTACTCTGAAGAGAACATGAGTTTTCTTCTTTTTCCCTTCTCCATTTCCATAGAGATACTGAGAGGGATATATAAGCCTATAAGAAGAAAACTCATGTCATAGCACTAAAACAATTTAATGTAAGACATGATGTGAGGAAATGTGAGACAATTCATTCCTGGGTACATCATTAGACATGAAGCTGAGAATCATCAAGCTGCTAGATAAATTCCAGGTGTGAGTGATTGTAGCGTTGTCTTTGTATGTGGGAATAGAGATTGGATTGAAAACCTGTATAAACTTACAGTATGTGTAGTCTTATTCCTTAAGGGATCATTTATAATGGAAAGTTGAGGGCAGGAAAATATCCTGGGGTGGTTTTTCTCCTTTGATAGGTTGAAAAACCTGACCAGCCAGTTTTGTTAATGTCCAAAGCACTAAGGGAAGGCCAAAGGCCTTTGGAAGGTCAAGACTCAACTGAATTTCAAAGCCATGTGTGTGGTAGGAGGCTGCAAGGTTTGTGTGACTTAAGCTGGGGAGGAGATTCAATGAGCTGCATTAATATTTGCATTAAATCTCATTCATACTGAGAGTTGTGCCTTCCCACACATGCAGGTGTGATGGAGTGTGAGACAGGGAAAGCCAGGAAGAAAGGCAGTGGGGCAAGAGCAGTTCTGAGTTCCCGTCAAAGCTTTCCAATAGAGGCACTCTGATAAGGATGGTAAATGGGGTTTAGGTTTCCTGCAGAGTTCTGAGGGATCTGTGCTTTAACATCCCTGAACTCCAGCTGAACTGCTTTGCAGATGGGTGGAAGGGAGTCATTTTACTGGAGAACATGTGAAGGAGCTTTGATTATGTGGCCACTCAAGGTGCTTGTTGTAATGAATGTGCTTTTTCTCTCCTGGTCCAGTTAGTGAGGTCTAAATGGGTGACCTGTTTTGAGCTCAAACTGAAGGATGTCCTGAGAAAATATTTCTTACATGGATTGTAGAGCTACAGACTTGCAGTAACTCATTAGTGCATCCTCCTTCAAGTCCACTTATCCAGGTCACACCTGTCCCATGGGCAAGGAGAAATCAGGCAGCACTTGAAAAGCCCTTCCCTTCTCTATCCTTCTGTCACTCCACATTCCACTGCCATGTTTTAAGACCTTGAAATGGGTGTTTTAAAAAAGGAGCCAGGGAAAGGGACTGGCCATAAATCATGCTTGGTGCTCACTGATGTTGAAGGCAGAGCAGTAATGCGTCCACTCCTGTTCCAGATAATTTTTTCATGCTTTATTCATTTTTTTTTCATTTTGGAGAATTCCCTATAGAACTGTTGGCTATTTGGGTCCATCAGCAGAATCAAAATCCCACATTTTGAACCCATGTGCTTCTTCCATGTGGGACGTGGCATTTGAAGCCTTTGTGGCTTTGGGGGGATTTACATTGTTTGCTGTTACCAGATAACTTTACAAGTTGTAACTACTTAACAGTTTCTTCTCCTCAAAAGATAAATGGCTTTTTATTTTTTTTTCTCTTTACAGGCTGTTACCCAACTAGAGCTTTTTGGGGACATGTCCACTCCTCCTGATGTAACCTCTCCCCCAGTGAGTACTCAGGGAAACTGACCTGTGCTTTTTTTCCCACATGCTATTTTCAGCACCTTTATTGAGCACATTTACAATTCAGGTCATCAGCCATTCCAGTGGGGAGAATTTTAAAGTAGTTTTTATGTTACCAGAAAATAAAAGTGAAGCAAATTGAATGCAGAGTCCCTGCTTCACCATGATGGGCAAAAATATCGATTTTTATTTTCCTGCTGTAGGCTTTGGTGTCACGTAAGATACAACCTGAGCTGCAGATCTGCTCCCCTGGTGTTTATCAGAGGGACATGCTTCACTGCTCTCTGTCTGTCCACTGCGCTGCAGGAGGATCCAGTTACAGCCTCATATATCATGTCTCTGGTTCCTCCAAGCACATATCCCAAAACTGCTGTTAAAGGAGGGAAGACGAAACAGCTGAATGTTTGTTTTGAGGGCAATGAAAATTTTCTCGACGTGCTTTTCTGCATCATAAAATGAAAACACAATCATTTTTCTGTGAAGCTTTTGAGCCTGACATTAAGCTCTAGGGAAGTATAAATGTACTGGGAAAATGAAGGTGCTGTGAGGTCAGGACCCTCAAATCTGCAGAGTATTCTGGAGCATATCTAGAACTAGATGTTCAAAGTCCTGCCTGCTCATCCTTACCTTACTCAATTGGATTGGGCATCTCCTTTAATGTAGACCTATGGTTCTGGTTCTGTTGGTTAATTAGAAGTAATATTTATTCACTTTTCCTTGAGATACTTCGCTTACCTTCACTGTTTCTTATGTTAATGCCTTGGTCACTGCCTCGCCTGGTGGTCAGCTAACATCTAGAATCACAAATCTGTATGTTCTGGAGAAGGAAGTTATGTCAATATTTTCCATGTGATGTATTCCAGGAAAATTTCATTTTGATTTTTCTCTTCTAGTAGAAAGTCTCTCCTTTAGTTTCTTTTAATCCTCTCACCAGCAAATTCTAATACTCTTATTTCACTTCCTTCTTTCTACATCTTCCCATTCTTTCTTCTTTCTCTTCCTTTACTCCAAACCCAGATTTTTAGAGTTATGGAGGATGTGGCAGCAAAGTATGTGCAGCAGAAGCTGCAGCTCATATGTCACTCATGTATTTTATTCCTTTCTTGCAGACTCCTGCTACTCCAGGTGATGCCTTTATCCCATCTTCATCCCAGTCACTTCCTGCTAGTACAGACATGTTTGGTTCTGTACCTTTCAGCACTGCTGCCGTACCCTCAGGTGAGAAATGATCTGGAATTACAGGCCTGACTCAGATCTGGTGACCACTTCCCAGCTCTGGTTTGCATTTCAGTACTCAGGGCATTCATTTAGCACGGTGGAAGTGGGGAAGTCTTTTGAGGTTGATGCTCCCAGGGCAAGGCAAAGCAAGTCTTTGACAAGCAGGGAGTACATTAGTTTGAATTTGCCCACGTTTTTTAAAGCAAAAGCCAAAAAAGTCACTGAGAGTTGAAGCACAGTTCAGTCATCTGGATGACTTACCTGCTAGGTACAGGAGCAGGAGAGAAAAAAGTATTTTTTAGCTTTGGGGTTTTTGTGGAACCCGTGAATATCCTCTGCTGTCTCCCATAAACAGAGGCTGAGACACAGAGAGGTGTTCCACTTTGTCAAGTCCTGGGATGTCCTTTAGACTTGTTTGTGCTCCTCCAAGAGCTGAGGATTCCAAAGCTGTGTGTAGCATTCTGCACAGACACGAGGGGTGTGTGCTCTGAGTGCTGCTCTGTCCCTGGGATACTCTGCGAGAGCGGCGCTCTCAGCTCCACTTGGGAAGAGAGAGAAGGAGGAGGAGTGCCCAGAATCACTCAACAAGGACTTTCTAATTGGTTAACTCCTTCTCTGATGGCATCAGATCTCAGAAAGGTTACGGTGATGGTGAAGTGTTTGGGGATAATGTCAGATGAAAACCCTCACTGCTGGGATGAGGTTACAGCAGGGGCGAGATAAAAGGACATCTGGAGAATCCATCGTGGCCATCTCTTGAAACAGAACTGTGTCTGAGCTACTCTTCCTTTCATCACTCAGTAATTCAGTCTTTCATAGTTGTTTCTAAGTTTATATTTTATTTTGGGCTTTTCCCTTAACTGTATTGCAACCACCCTTACATTTAGGATTACAAAACAGCCTAGAAATGTAGCAAAGAAAAGGTACAGGAGGACTCAGGAAACACTCAGAAACAAGAGTTTTAAAGCTATTAAGATTGAAAGAGAAGCTGCATATTGCAAAGTATTAGCAGTAAATAATGAATTTAAATGTCAAACAGTGGATCTGTAAAGCATAGTACTTCCATCAGTGGAACATAATTATATTAGGTGGTTTAATTTGTAAAATTTTTTACAGTAGTTTTAGTTTCAGACTATTTTTTGTTGTTGTAAATAAAATAGCACCTGATGATATAATTCCTACACAGTCAACCTCTTGGTAGCTTGAAAGGAGGCTTCAGGTCTGACAGGAAGCAATTATAATTTTATAATTTCATATATATAATTATAATTTTATAATTTCCTCTCCAGCTAGAGGAGTTTTTTTCTAGCCTAATACCTGAAGCAGTTTGTTGTTATTAGATATTTAGTGCAGCAGAAGCTCAAGATATTTTTTATGTTCTCAAGTAATTGAGTGATAAACAAATGTGAGGGGTTTAAATCAGAATTCATCTGGGCTCTTTTTTGATTATTATGACATTTGAGACTCTTTGCTTTTCAGAGTGCAAATGGTTTGAACTGTAACTGTGTCAGAAGGCTCATTCTCTTGCAAGAAGGTCACACTGTCATTAGAGAGCCTTTGAGCTGTCATATAACATATCTAAAGGTGCTTCCAAGTCCCTTAGATCCAGTTTGGCAGCCGTGCCGTTGGCTGGTGTTGGTGGGTCCCTCTCCCCAACAAAGAACAGAAGTGAAAAGAATGAGGAATTTTGGCAAAGCTGCGCAGGCTGGGGGGAATCCTGAGCGTCCTCGTCCTCCTGTTTGCTCTGGCTGCTCATCTTTTAGCAGCATTTGGACTGCTCTGAAGAGCTGAACTGCATCCCAGCCTGACCCTGTGCATGGTGTTCTGTCCCAGGGCTCCCTCTCCAAGGACAGGCAGAGGCGAAGGGCAGAGGGTGGGGCAGTCAGGGTTGGGAGAAGAACCTGCAGAACTCAGTGGTGTTCCCAAGGGTGAGTTTAGGAACTGGTTTGGGAGCTGCTGCAGTTCTGGTGAGTGGTTTGACCAAACAGATCCTGCTTTCACAGAGCACCAGGGAAGGGGACTCAGTGCCCAGCTCCTGACCAGGTCCATGCACGCAGGTCTTCCCAGGCCCAGGGCGTGCTCTCTGAGGAAGAACAAGAGAGGTTTTTGTTCAGATGAGATGATTGCCAATATCCACCAGCCTGTGGTTCTGTATACAAGTATTTGCTCAGTGATGTGAATCCAACCATGTCTTGCAGTTTGCTTTTCAAGTGTGCTGAAGCTCTGGGATCACTAACAGAGCTTGCACGTTTCTGATTTATTGTGTAGCTTTTCCTACGTGCTGTTGATAGTAGCATTGAAATCTTTCATCCCTTTTTTTTCCTCCCCTCCTGCTCTCTTTATTCTTTGAAGGTTATGTTGCCATGGGAGCTGTTCTGCCCTCCTTCTGGGGACAGCAACCACTTGTTCAACAGCAGTTGGCCATGGGTGCTCAGCCTCCAGTCGCTCAGGTGATGCAGGGAGGACAACCCATAGCGTGGGGCCAGCCCGGTATTTTTCCTCCTACTCAGCAGCCGTGGCCATCTGTAGCTGGTCAGTTCCAACCAACTGCCTTCATGCCAACACAAACTGTTTTGCCTTTACAAGCAGCCATGTTTCAAGGTACCATTGCTCCTATAGCTACTGTTCCACCCACAAGTGATTCCAACAGATCGAGTCCACAGACAGACAGGCCCAGACAGAAAATGGGAAAAGAAATGTTTAAAGATTTCCAGATGGCTCAGCCTCCACCAGTGCCATCAAGAAAACCAGATCAGCCTTCCCTCAGTTGTACCTCAGAGGCCTTCTCAAGTTACTTTAACAAAGTTGGGATGGCACAGGAAGCAGATGATTGTGATGACTTTGACATCTCTCAGTTAAATTTGACTCCTGTGACTTCCACGACACCATCTACAAATTCACGTGAGTATTCCTATGCTTTCAGCCATACCTTTCCCCAGACGTGACTGCTCCCCCAAGTACTTATTTCTCTTTTTTCATAAAGTAAATTGCAGCACAGATATAGACTGAGAACCTTCATGCATGGCCTAGCTTATTAAATGTGTTCCAGCCATAAAGGAAAATAGCAGAGAGGAATTTCAGAGGCCATGGAAATGAACAGCCCAGATAGCTGCAGTCTGAAATTTAATTTCTAAGACAGTAATATATTTTTTGTGATAGAGACATCCAAGCTGGTTGGCAAATGCCCATGACATTCAGCCTTACAAATGGTTTCACTTATGTCCCCTCCAAGCCTTACTTTGCAGAAACAGGTTGATGGGTATTTATTTTAATAGTTTGATGTATTGGACACGTGGGGATATTCATTGAGGATCTGTAAAATCAGCTTATCATGTTCACAGCATGGAGATGGGAGTTTTGCAGATTGCTGAAAAGGAGAGTTCATGAGACACAGATGTACCAGGAGTCAGATGGAGACCTTCTGGTTCACTTACCTGCCACAGGGCAGGCAACTCCCACATGTACTGTCATATGCAGTGGCATCTCCCTGGTTCTAAAGACATAGGCCAGATGCAGGCAAACTTAATTTGGAGGCTGCCAAATGAAAGCAATTACATGGAATTGATAATGACTGCTTTGTTCAAATTTACTTTGTACAGCTCCTTGTCAGAAAATAATTTTTGAGATTTAAAAAGTTGAGGGCTGTAAGATATGAGCAAATTCTGTGCTGCTGTGTCTTTCTGCAGCAATTAACAGAATATATTCTGTTGCTGTTACCTTAATCCTTGTTTAGCTCCAACCCCTGCTCCCAGACAGAGTTCTCCATCAAAATCATCAGCATCTCATACGAGTGATCCTGCTGCAGATGACCTCTTTGAAGAGGGGTTTGAAAGCCCAAGCAAAAGTGAGGAGCCGGAGGCTGTGAGTAGCAACAAGGTTTCTAAATCCTTATTGTCTCTTTTTAGCTAGAAAAGACAGAAGTTAATTAAATGTTGTTTTGTAATGTCAGAAGTAACTATTCCAATAGGGCTGGGTGGTACTTAAGGGGATCTGCAGACAGAATTCATGTCCTGCTTTGGGTTTGATAGGTGATGGCTTGGCATTTCCATTGATATGCACTAATATTGCATACAAGGAACCAAACTCAGAGTTCGTATCTAAGGTTATAAATGTTGGTTGTATCTGGTGCCCTTTTTAGCACACCAGCATTCACTTACTCATGGTAAGGAAATTTGAGGTAAAACAACAAACATGCTGAGGCTGCAGAGAGAGAGAGATGTGAGAGTTTGTGTGTTAAAGATGATGGTCAATGTTGTCTTGCACATTCTTGCATCCCAGTTGCTTGCCTAGTTGCATTCCTCAATGTTCTGGCCCTCAGTATGTGATTTCTTTGCCTTTATGGACCAAAACAAGAAATATTATCCAAGCAATGACTGTAAGGCACAAGGTGTCTCAGGGAGGTAAGAGCCCAAGTGAGCCAAAGGCAAGAGGGAGTCTGTGCAACAAAAGGACCCAATGGTACAAAATAACACGAGCTTGGACTCTCTTTGATTCACATGGTTTCACTGGCTTTCAGGGCCCTTTGCAGTTCTGGTTTGCCTGAGCCAGTACCTTCTGAAGTCCGTGGCTGCTCCTGCCTGGGCTCCAGCAGACACTGGTGAGGTTCTTTACTGGCTGCATCACCTGCAGCAAACCATTATGGCTTTTGAGAACGTGTCAGTGGTGAGGTCTCACTTCCTGGTTTTCATGAGATAGGATGTACTTGTTATGCCCACAGCATGAAAATAACCTCATGTTGACGTTTCACTTTCTATTGTTGAGAAAAAAAGGTGTTATGTTCTTGTATTCTAGCCTGATGGGTCTCAGGCCTCCTCCAACAGTGATCCATTTGGTGAGCCAACTGGTGATACTATAAGTCCACAGGTCGGTAGCTAGATAGCACAGGTTGGGGTAGGTATCTGTCCTTTTTTTCTCTACACCTTGAGGTGTTCACTTATTATCCCACCAGTGCCTCCCATTGCCTTCATGGATGCATGGTTTATTTTTTCCTTTCCATCTCTTCCGTTTTACCTCTCCATCACCCACGGTGTATTCCTCATGCTTGGTGGTTTGCATGGCTTTTGCCATTCACTGAGTGTTGCAGCTTATGCAAATATGTGTGTTTCAGCTGCCTGCATGCTTTAAAGAATGTAGACTTATTTTACTTTGTGTTCAGATTCTGAGGGCAAACAGGGCAACTGAGCCATTACTAACTATGTATGAGGCAGAGCATTTGTTTTTTTCAAATCCACCCTGGCCTTCAGTCAGATGTAACATATTAAATGGAATAAGGCATCTTACCCATAGACATAACAATCATTAAATAAAATTATGTAATGATACATGGATGTCTCTGCCCTAAATCAATGTGATAATCAGTAGAAGAAGCACGTTTATTATCTGCATGTAAAAAATATTGAAATGGGTTTGTGTATTTTTATCTCCAACTGCAAATTAAAAACATCTGAAAATTATGATCGTTCCTATTAGCATTGGCATACTGATGTTTTAAAAATTATTCATCAATGTAAGTCATTTAAATCCAGGCAGACGGGAAGGATGATCTTTTCATCTTTTGTGTTAGAGAACATGATAGAAAATGTGGCTGCCAGTGAATGTTCTGTGATTTGTTTCAATACAGTAAATATGTTTTGCCAAAAAGACAGTGAAGCTACAAAGTTTATGAGTGCTGAGCATTGTTATTCCATCCAAAGACTCTCTAGTGTTGCTGTTTGAAGGATGTGTTTCATCTTCTTCTCCCCATCTGCCATTCATGTTTGGTATGGCCCAGATATGTGATCTGATACAGCTTCTTTGCTCCAGCACAGAACTCCTGGAGCAGCTCAGTAACAGTGGGAGAACCCTTTCCATTTTTGTACAGAAATTGCTCTGGGTTTACTAGTGACTTACCCATTCTGAGCCAAAGTAATTTGGTTTCAACTCAATAGTTTCATTCAGAGTCAGTTTACTTTGTGCATTAAATATGATTTTAAAATATCTTACAGTTACTTAGTTTTGATCCACTTGGGAATAATAAGATTCTCTCTTAATAATATGTGGGGCTTTGAGAAGGCATCTCCCCCTTCTTTAGCTTCACCAGTGTCATGCTCAGCTCTTGTGGGGGTTGAAGCAAGAGTAGCATTAAGGTTTGTGTCTCATTGAGTCTAAAAATGACAGTGTAAGAATAAAGGCAAGGTGGGGCTGAGCTGCTCTAGGAAGAGCATTTGTTGTTTACCCCAGTGAGAGCTGCTCTTGCAGGTGGATGGTGCCACAGGATAGTTTGGCTGTGCCTTTGCCTGACCTTGGCCAGCACTGCCATCATCAGCTTCAGAACACTCCAAGAGTTCTTTCCTAGGTCAAGAAAGAGTATTTGAGCTTTATCTGAGTCCCACACTCTGGAAACCCACATACATTTGTTTGTTATGGTTTCTCGTAGCCAGGGTAATTCTGATACTCATCCTGGGGAAAGTAATGATAAAGTCTCTAATTTTCTGACTGTCGCAAAGAGAGTTAAAATCATTGCTAAACTACCATCACACACATTTACCTACCAGGAGTTCTGGATAGAATTGAAACAGTCGTTTAAGTCTGTGTAAGGGAATGAAGTGAGGGACTCCTTTTGTTCTGCTTTTATGTAACTCTTAGTAAAATACATTTTTACCCATCAAGAGTATCTGGGAGCTACACTATATTACCAGGGATTCCATATGGTTTTTCTGTATTTTTTGTTAATCCCTGCAGAGTCTTGCATCAAATATATATAATCCTCAGAAATATATTCCGGGAAATGTTAAATAATGTTACTGATTATCGTCTTACAGTAATTCCTAGAAGCTGTAGGCAGGAACAGGAGGCTGAACAAAAAGCAAGCCCCTCTCCAGTGAAGTTACACTGATACCATTGTGCCTCTGTGCAGAGCCATTCAGCAGCAGGCCCTAGGAAATCCACTTGCTAAAGCCAGCCCATGGAATTCCAAAGCCTGGTATAGTCAGAGCAACGGGAAGTCTAATCCCCATGGAAAATTAGCAATTCAGGACTTACTGCTGAGTTGTGTATTGAGCTCTGCATTTGGAGAGACACTTAATGGGGAGAAACATGTAGTACAAAAGAATCACAGTCTGCATAAAAGCCACTTTGGTGGCTTAGATGGGAGATTACTTCACTCTTTGGAACGTGGTTCTTAGCCCAAGAAGAGCACAGTAACTACTCGGCTGAATGGACCTCTCAGGAGCAAGGCATAGTCTTGTGTGCAGAAATTTCAGATATATCTGTTCCCAGCATCTCTGAAATCAGCCCATGCAGTATCTTTACTTATCTGGATGTGGTCAGAATACTCACCTGCCAAGCTCTTTGTACCCTGCTCTTTCAAGGTACCAAACCAGTTCAGTTACTTGATTTCTTCTGGTACCACATATTATCATTTAGTTGCTATCTTCTTTTCCCATTTTTACTCTCTTCCTTTTACAGTCTTCAACTTCAGCACTCCAAATCCTCATCCTACCAGTAGCTGTTCTATAAGTCACTCTTCCTCAAATAGCTATGAGTTATTAGTAGTTATGTGTGACACTTTATGAATATATTGCATTTTTGTCCCTTTATGGTTGAAGATAAGCTCAGAGGACTAACTTTCACAGGTGAAATAAGATCAACTGTTTGCAGAGCTGTTTATAGCAAGATTTGTATTTGCTTGTTTTCCCTTTGTTCATGCACAGCATTGAGGATGGACAGTGATTTTCCAGAAGGGGTGAATAAGATGACTGCCATCTTCAGCTGATTTATGTTTTATCCCTACTGCTGTCTTCACATTGTGTCTGGAATAATTATGGTGAAAGGAGAGAAAGGGAAAGGACTGATTTTAGCTGCAATTCTACCAAATGTGTTAAACATTTCTTATTACTGACATTTTACATTAAAGCAAGAAGTTTGAACAGAGGAACAAATGCAGCTCTACTGAGATGCTGCCCGGTTCAAAACTTGCACTGGCAATCATTCATGAGAGATTCTCAAGAAACCTTCAAAACATTTGTGGCTAGAGCATATCTTCCTGAAAAAGTTGTTTAGTTGTTCTGTGAAATGTGTGCAGACAATAATAAGCCCTCAAAATATGTCACACCCTTCACAATGCTATCAGCACTGTCAGGAGAGCAACAGTTCATTAGAATATTTGTCTATCAGCTTTTCCTGGTACTTCAGTGGCCTGCTGCCATCATCCATCTCTGAGCAAGTGCCATTCTTGGTGATGAATGTTCCTAATAATCTTAGTCAGCTCCAGGATGGACTGCCATAACTCTTTATTTGGCTGGTTTTAGGAAGTTGAGAGAAAACTGAGAATTATGGACAAAGCACTGGCTTATCTGGGAGCTTAGTGAGCCTCAGGAGGACATACCAAGTTGATTCTGCATCCTCTTCTTCCTTCTTCCCCTTTTGTATTGCACCAGGACTCTGAATGGGCTCAAAATATCCCAGGCTGTATTTGCAGCACCTCTTCTTATCATTCTATAACTACCTGAAGGGAAGTTCTGGCCAGGTGGGGGTTGGTCTCTTTCCCCAGGCACTCAGCAATAGGACAAGGGGGCACGGGGGGCTCAAGCTCTGCCAGGGGAAATTGAAGTTGGAGATCACAAAAAAATTCTTTGCAGAGAGAGTGCTCAGGCATTGGAATGGGCTGCCCAGAGAGGGGGTGGATTCCCCATCCCTGGAGGTTTTTAAGGTGAGCTTGGCCGTGGCACTGAGTGCCATGATGTGGTAAAAAGGGACTGGAGTTGGCCCAAGGGTTGGACTTGATGATCTCAGAGGTCTTTTCCAACCCTATCGATTCTATGATTCTATGATTCACATGGCTCAACAGGAACTGAAAAGAGTCCAAAGAGAAATTCATGGTTATAGGTCGCCTGTTCTTGGTAGGCTGTAGAACTGCAATTTTTAAGCTAAAGAAAACATTGAGCAGGGCTGTGAACCTGAAAAAAGTGTTTCATGTTTGGAAAGGGATCACGTTTTGGGAATTGCTGCTTCGCTCCCGAGAAATCCTAAAATTGACATTTCAGGTCTCATAATCAGTTGGTTGTTCATCATCATATTTCCCAGGGAATCTGAAGGGACATGAGCAGAGAAATTCAGGCTGCTCTGTGAGCAGAGATATCCTCCAGGTTTGCTTTCATCTGCGCTGCTGCAACCCCCTCCAAGCTGTTCATTTTCATGCAACTAGCTTACACATAAGCTTCTCACTTCTTCCGGGGTCATCCAGCCCACTTGATGTAGCCTTGTACCCTTCCATTTCTCCAACTTTTCCCTCTAAACAAGAGCAAACATCCTGTGTAGCCTGTGAAGAGCCGTGTACTTGCTGATTGGCCATCCAGCAGTTCAGTTTGGGGACGAACTTTCCTTCTTCCTCCTCTGTGATGAGGCTGTTTAAAGGTTCCCCGTCTGCTGCACAAAAACTGCTTTTAAAAATCTGCTTGGGATAGTTTAGTATCTTTGTGACTTCTGAACAATTTGCTTCAGATTAGCCCTTAGGTTCAAAAGTTATGAAGGAGAGTTGACAGATAGGTAGATGAAAGGTATCACTGTGTGGCCAGTGCTGTGTTAGGAAAGGGGCACAGAAATAATCAGGGTGTTTCAGGGCTGCAGTTCATTTTTATATCGGGACCAAGATGGAGCAGGTCCATATTTCTCAGTAATTCTCATTGCTTTTTCATTTTGTGGATGCATAGCATCCATTTTGATACTAAAATGACAGAAACTTTTAAAATTATAATAATTAAATTAGATATTTGAGACTAGGAAATATTCCAGGGTAGGTTTATAACAAGAATAGAGGCACTCTCCAGCTATAATCCTGAACTAGAAGGTTGCTATATTTATGCTGCTAGTAGAGGCTAACTGTAAAAAAACCAAACCTAAATATTGATAATAAGCAATAAATAAAAACTGGCTGTTAATGGGCCAAAAGGAATGCCTTAACACCAAAGATCTTTAATTTGAACCCCGCTTGCCAACTTGACTCTGTCCTATTCTGCTGAGTCAGCATGCACTAAACAGAGCAGACTCACTGCACTGCCACCCCCTTCACTTGCATCCCCAGCACAAGATGCTCATTTTGTCTGGTGCTCCAGCACTCTTATTTCATGAAACTCTCCTCATTTGAGCCTGCCCTTTCTGATCAGTCAGCCAGGAGTAAAACTGGCGCTGAGAATCTGTTGTAAAGGGCAAGGAAATCTGTGCGGGCCTCACCTCTCCAATTGAGAACATCTTGCCTGAAGCTCTGCACGTAGCAGGGTGTCTCGCAGGGATGAAAGGGCTGCCAGGGTAAAAACAGTTTCTTCCTAACCCGCTCCTGTGTTATGCTTTGTGAGTGAGTTCACCTCTGCAAGCCCAAGCAGGCTGTGAGTCTTTCAGGAGATGTTCTCCAGTGATTAGTTCTGCTGGGGAGCAGATGTTAGTGTCTTTAAATTGGATGCAAATTTACTTCTAGGATTTACATAATGTTATTCAAAAGCAGTAGCGCCCTCGTTGCCTCATGCAGTAGTGTACTGCACCAGAAATGCTTACTGTTTGCCCCCCTTAAAATAAGAATAAACTGAGTTATCAGGATGAAGTATCTCTAGAATACAGCAGCAAAAAGGAGGTGCTTCTAAGTTTTCATCTTGGTTTCTCTCCCTGTGGGTTGATGAAAGGACATTGGAAGTGCTTCTGGGCCAGTTCAGAAAGGAAAGCACTTTAAGATTCAAGGGGTTTATGTGAATTAGAAGCTTTGTTTGCTGTTTTATTTGTTCTTTCTTGTTGTTCTGACAAAGACCAGTTCTTTTCTTTCCCTCCCTGAGACTGTTCTAATGCAGTGGTAGAAAGCAGAAAACATTGGTGAGATGGTTTCGATGCTGTGAGACGAGTTACGCTCCCCTGTCTTTTCATAACATGCCCCGTGACTTTTGCATGGGTTATCTAAAGAAAAGGCACTTTATTTCTGCTTCCAAGGCCTCCACAACAGTGCCTGGCACTGTGAGAGAAGCTACTCATGAAGTCAACAGCACTCAACTTTCCTTTTGCCTCTTTTCTGTCCCTTCCTGCTCTCTTTTGCCCTCTTGAGCATCAGCATCAATACTTTTCAGATACAATGTGCAATATTGGGCTACAGGCACGATGTGCTGCATGAATTAGCTCAGAATAATATTAGAAAACAAATCTCAGACATTGATACAAAAACTTTGGCTGGGAAGACTGCACACAATTACTGCAATTAATTTCTCGTTTAGGCGTCTGAAGGGGGAAATCAACTGAGAGGAAGACATAAGAGCACACTTTTCATGCGAAATGCTATGGTCTGCTGGAAGAGAAATTATTCAAATCAGTGAGAAATGCAGGCCTTTGCCACATCAAGTGTATGTTCAGATAAATATTGGGTGTGAATCAAAGAAATTTCTAATTGCAAAGGCTGCCTCATGTGCTGTGTAAAGTGCTGCTGACCCATGATGAGCTCCTCCTCCTCTTCCAAGGGTGTCAAGTTCAGTGGCACCTTAGGACACCTGTTACTTAAGCACATCTGCATATCTTAAGGACGTTTGAGGACAGCTCTAACAAGCAGGCTTGACATTTTGAAAAGCTCTTTTTTTTTCCCTGAAGGCATTTGAAAAACTGACATCTTTTGTTCCAAAGGGATGTTCTCCCTCCCTCTCCTTTTCTTCTCCTGCTTCCTTTTCACTTCGCTTTGCAGTCACCTCAGGTTCAGCAACTGCCTGAAGAATGGCCTGGTGCTCGTCAGGTTCACACGTTAATTAGTACAGATTTTCTCTGAACTAGCTGTGATAGATCATTCTGGCAGCTTCATGTCCGTGGTACGTGAAAATTGGCACAGGTAGACTTAACACACAGTATGTGAAATGCAGTTATTTACTCTCAGTCATCTCTTCTGATTACCTTTGGTTTTTCAAGGTCACAAAATATATTTGCTTCTTGCTGGGGATAATTTTAGCAGCCCTTATTTAATCATTCCAGAGGATTTCTCTCATCCTTTTGTAATGCTTGTAGTGTACTCAGGGCTTTGTGTGGGTAGGAGATGGGGAAGCAGGGTCTCTGAAAGCTCCAGAAATGTCGTATTTTAAGAGGGATTAAGAGATAACTTTTCTTGGCATGGAGGAAACGGGTCATATTTTGGATTTGTTGTGTTGCTCCTCATTCACCACAAGCTGCACAACAAGGCAGGACAGGGCACTGGGACAGGGCTCTGAACAGGCACCCTGAGCACGGAGTACATCCAGCCCTACAAAGCCTCCTTTGGGCTGTTTTTCTCACCCTCAGTATTCTTTTTATAAGCAGTGATTAAAATCCTGTGCCATCCCCTGGCAGACATGTCTGCTCAGCAGTGCCCAGTGACTTGCCAGCCTTCAGAGGTTTTTTTTGCTCGAGTCAGCTCCTGCTAATGCTGCTGTAACACGAGTTGATTCTAACTTGGTTAAATTCAACGTCGTGGCGTGGTATTTGAATATTTATCAAGCTGTGGAGAGTTAATGCAGTATGGCATTAATTAGCCTTTCTGCCTGTCTTGTTCTTTTTTTAGATGTCATTCTTAGTTTAATAAATTACTTTCTGGAAATGAAGTAGAATGGAGTCCAGGGTCCATGGGTGATTTGCTTCCCACTGCAGCCAAGATGAACGTAGTATTAACACAGGGTGTCAGCTATGAAGCAACTCAGCTTGTCCCCCTCCCCACCCAGGAAATTCCCAAGAAAGTATCCCTTAACAAATTGAAGTATCCCTTAACAAATTGACATGCTTTCCTCCTAGATTTAATGATTGTACTAGTGGTTCTACAGCTTCCTAATCAAACTGAGCAGGGCTAGCGTTCCTCCTTCTTCATAGGCAACTCATGTTGTTATTTTAAATCCATCACAGCTTCATTAGCTCAGCTTTCTGCGGTGGTTTCTGTTTGCAAGTGGTTTTCTCCCCGAGTTTTGTGAAACCCACAGGTTTGTTCTGCTGTTGTGCTGCTGGAGGGGTCTCAGCCTGGGACGAGGAACACCCTTGTGCACCAGCTGCATTTCTGGCCTTGATACTTCCAAACATCCAGTCGAATAAATTATCATTTAATTTGTTCATGTGTCCGTGCCCAGCAGTGAGAATCAGTGCATGGCCAGTGCTGGAAGAGGGAATTGATAGTAAGCATTCATTTCCTGAAATAATGTCCCATTTTCTTCCCAATTCAACCCGAGTGCCCTGATCACTCAAGGCAGCACAGAAGGCAAACGCTTCCTGTGGGTTTTGACTCACAAGGTATTGCTGTTCTCAAGCAGATGTTCTGAAAATGTTCTAAAAATGCTGTCTGGAGACATCTCCGCTCATTTTATGTTTGTTATCCCCAGGAAGCAGAACCTCTCTACGCCCAGATTAACAGACCTAAGAAATAGCATTGTTACAGGCTTGTGGTGCTCCAAGACTCAAACGAAACCCAACAACGTGGCAGGCCTTTGGCTTTCCTGCTTTTTTCCGATTGATTTTGTCTGACAAGGAGAGAGATTGCCCTCCTGGACTGGCTCTACGAGTGTTCCTGATGTGTTTCTTTTTGGCAACCAATGGCAGATTCCTATGGCAGCACAAAATAAAAACTCTCCCTGCTTATCATACCACGAGTCCAGCCCCGTCCCCACAAGTTGTGGGTGTCCAGACTGGGATATCTTACTCCTCAGTCTTCCTTTAAGCATTTGTTATCTTCTGTGTGCCACATATAAATAACAAGCATCTGAAGTTTATAGAGTATTAAACATTCCTTTTTCTTTTGAGCAAAAAGCAGAGTCTGTATGTAGTACAGTGGTATTATCATTCAACAGCCTTTGGGGCACAAGTCGGCACTTTTTACGTCACGGTGACACGTTTTTTTTTCATCATCATTTACATCAGGCTGATCGTGACCCTTTTTTTTCCCCTATGTAAACATGTTTAAACAACAACAAAAAATACTAGTGGTGTCTTTTTTTTTTTTTGATTTCTTATTCTGTAGTTTTGTATCAGTGACAGATCTAACAGCGAAACGCCTCCTGCAGAAATGATTCCCAACTTGAAACCACAGAATGAAACTTGGTTGTTTCTCCACCCTGACTGAAAATGTTGCCAAATGGACCTTTAAGTTCTAGCACATCATGAGGAAGAAATGCTGCTTTCTGTTGGAATACTCTTGTTGTGGGTTGAGAAAGGACATGGAGTCCCACTGAGGAAAGACAAAAGAGTCAGTATTTCCTAGGAAACTCTAAACAAAGTACAGAAAAGGAATATTTTTATTTCTTCAGTATCTTGCTGCTGTAATGCTATGCAGACAAGTGTTTTCTTCTCTGTGTGCCATTTTTGATGACAAAAAGAAAATCATTTGCCAAATAATACTGGTATGCTTCTGGTTTGGGAGTTTGGATGAAGAGGACTTTACAAATGGGACAAGGACGGCATGGATTTTGGAATAACAAACTGATTCTGTGATCAAATTGTTCATCTTTATCACTTTTTGTACATCAGAAAAATCAAATGGGATTTTTATTTTATAACTTGAAAAAAAAGAACTTACTGTTAAACTCTTTAAATGTTTAAGGGGAAATGGCTTTAAGGAGTTCAAATGAAAAATTGCCATTTTTTTTTTTTGTAAATATAAATGTTATGGAAATTCTTTTCCTAATGCCATTACACAGTAGAGAAGGTAGCAAGTTGCAGTGCTTGGGAGGGGTGGCATACCCAGTTTGTGGTTCTCACATCACATATGTTTTTTCACATGCTTACAATAATGGGCTGAAGCTCAAGTGCATTTGCCAAAAGCAGTCAGCTTGTCAGCAACTAGTGAAATTAATGGGAACACATGATTTTATGGTCTAGCGTTATCACACGGACATCTTCCACTTCCAGGAGCTCACATTCCATTGACATTCCTTGGAACCTCTGCATAGAAGTCATCCAACTGTTTACACGCAGAATAAAAGAATTTAAAACGTCCTTTTTTTACATTTATGGAGCAAAAGTGCAGTGTTTGGGTTCATATGTTTAGCACATGATTTTCATAAAGAATCTATATATTTTTGCCCTACAGAGAATTGTTATACAGGTCAAATGTGTTTTCCTGATGTTCCTATGCAGTTACAGTATATTGAATTTAGTGGTTTAACACTAAAAAGACAAAAAAAAAAAAGACAGAAAAAGACAAAAAAAGAGGAAAAAATAGAAAAAGGAAAAAAGGTTAAAGAAATCAAATGATTAATCAGTTTTTAGGGTTATTGTGCAGATTTTGTTTTTAAATTGACACATTAGGATTTACATTTTTTTGTCATGATTAAAATAGGCCTGGAGTTGTAAATGTTTTACTTTCTTTTGTCTCTGTTATAAGCTAAAAATGGTTTAGAAGGCAGAATAACTGGGGTGGCAATTGTTGGTATGTGCAACCAAATCTCACAACATGATTCCAGTCTTTTATTTTGAATTAGAGAAATGTGCATTACCAAATGTATGTGAATGAAGAATTAGCTGTGACTAGACCTAATGAACCTGCGGAGAAGAGAACTTTTTATCTTCATTCATGGTCATTTGATGCTTATTCCTTGGTCATGTGCAAACAGCTTTGTAGCAAATCTTATTTTCCCATCTGAAGAAAGGTCAGGTTTTCTAACTGATTTAAAACTTGGCAGACGAAGTGTTTCAGGATTAAAAGCAGAGGTGAAAGTGTTTCTAAAGGACATTTCTGTAAGAATGTTTTCCTAATTTGCACAGTGGTGCTACTTTCTTCCTCAGTGGCTTTTTTTGGGTTTTCTCCTACACGTGGAACCACAAAGGCAGTTTTGGTTCATCACAGACATTTGAGGTTTAGTATTGTCAGTGCATTTCCAGTTATGGGGTGAAACGTTGAAAGAAAAGGAGAGATTTGTGTCTCAGAGGATCCATTGCCATCACGTTTGTAGGAAGCAGATCATTAATGAATAGGTGCCGAGGGAAGGAGGCTGGAATTTTGGTGTCTCCTGAGAGACGACTGGACCGTCACCGCGGACCTTTGTCTTACCTTTACCAACACTCATAAATAAAAACCAATTCCGAATTGTCTCGTCATATGATCGTCCTTGCCATGGTTGAGCTGCTGAGTTGAGAGGGCTGGAGGGCTCTGCACTGTACCAGTATTGTAGATAACTGAAATATCCAGCTTGTGCAATTGTTTAATCCCTCATCCTTCACTAGCACTAAATTCGTCACTTTAAATCGAAAAACCAGGGAATCCCACCAGCCATCCTGTTACCATCCCCCATAGGTTCTTGGTCTTTACCTGTCATGAAAAGATATTTTGATAGATCGTAGTCATCCAAGTGTCTGATGGAACCTTTCATCTAATAACGTACTGGGCACCTTCTTTGCAAAGATGTTTACTCCGTGGTTTTCATTCATTTTTATTTCTGCATTCTGACACTTATTTTTTTAATAAAGATGAGAAAGATAAAATGACTGTTGCAGTACATTTCTAAACCTACTTTAACTTTACCTCAGATAATGCCCATTTGTTAACATATACGGACACGTTATTTTTAACTTTATGTATAACGCATTCAGCAACAGCAAAAGAAACCAACCAATTTTTAGAAATTTGCCATTAATTTCTGTAACACACACACCATGTAATACTGTTATGAATAAAAACATTAAAAAAAGGTGTCATTTCAGTAAGTTTGTTCCGTAGCTTTTGCTCTTCTAGGATAATTCTGCCATTCTTGCAGTGCAGTGTTGGTGTTTGGCATGGCCAGTTATTTTGACAGTAGAAATATCTGGGAAAGGAGAAAATCCTCAGTTAGGGGAATAATTGATCTTAAACACTAAGTGTTGCTTATCTTGCAAATATGTAACTTGCTGATTTTAATTGCTGCCTCTTTTGTGGTGTTTAAGTACGAGCATCCCAAACCAGTAGGTATTTTTATTTCCTGTGAAGTCACACATTGCTGGCACAGACCACACACTGTGTGATGCTCCCAAAGCTGGTGTACCTTTGTGGCCTGAGAGTGTGAAATTAATTTGGCTCACATTTTTCATTCAAATAAGATCTGAAATTAAAAATTTGCGTTTAAACATGACAATTTTGAGAGCTGAACCCCTCCGGATTTTCCAGTAACTGAGAACTGAGTAACAGACCTGAGAGCAAAGCCTTGATCCAGGACAACCTGGTACTGGTACCACCCTCTGTATCAGTGGGACCTTCCTGCTGGTTGGGGCAACACGTAGGGTGTGCTGGTGTGAAACTCTCAATGTCACAAGCAAAATAATAATGTTTGATACTCAGAGGTATCAGGTAGTGGATCTCTCACCTGAGAAGGAATAGTATCATTCTTTTCCAAAAGAGTAATACAATAAAACTTAGGGGTAAGAATTACATGATTATATACAAGAAGGGACATGGTTGTGGATGTATGCACATATATTTTGTTGTATTTCTATTTTTTGATGTCTCATCCCTTTCTCACCCACCAGAAATGCCCAGCAGGTCATGCTGAAAGATTCATTGCCTTTGTCAATGAACACTGTTGAAATATTTGAATCCCACCTGAGAAGAAAGGTCATTCTGTTGTGATGAAAACACACCAGCATTAATGTCCTTTTGATTTGTATGTGGCTGACTGTGTACAGATGTCCTTGGAAGGAAGAACGTGATCTCTGGTTTTCAGTGAGCTACAAAACATCAACTTAAAGTGAAATAAGACACAGCTAAGTGTGGTTATAAACTAAAATGCATTTTTACGATGAAGGCCAAATCTACTCTTGTTGATGTTCCTCTGGTACCCTCGCAGTGAAGCTGCTTGAAAAATCAGGAAGATTGGGTCATGTTGTGCAGTTTAAAAATTCAGAATTAGCAGGTTTGAGATCTGGTCTGGCAATGATGAGGAATCTCAAAGTAGGAAGCAACTGGATGTGTGTTGGCATTGTTCAGAAGAGGAAAAAAAATCTGATTTTTTCTGTGCTGTGTTTATGTACTGTATTACATTAGTATTTCTGTAACTTAAGCCCAGTAGGAGTCTGTAGATTGTATATGAGGGTATCCAACTCAGACATGCCTAGTTCAAGAAATGGTCCCAATTTAACTAATGCTAATTAAGGCCATGATCTCCTGCAGTAATGAGAATTTATTTAGCAAACAGTTTGCAGAATCAGCCTGCGGTTTTACAGAAGTGAGAATGCTGACAGATCTCTCTTTTCCCTGTCAGTGACTTCTGGGAAAGCAATTGATTGTATAGACTGGGAATATGCAATTTTAACTCCCTTCCCTTGGATTAAAGGCAGTGTTTTCTGTGCTTTAATCACGAGGCAGTGACAGTTACTGCAGCTGAGAAGTTAACCTCTTTCTGGCTGTTTGCAGATTGTGATATGTATTTTCACACAACGTTTCCTTTTTTCCATCTTTGCTTTCTATAGAACTCCTCTGTCAAGTTCGTATTTTTTACTTTTCTGGCTGGTGCTATTCTCAGTCAGAAGAGTATCATGTCAAAGAAATGAAAGGGGGTATCTGTTGGCAGTTTTCTACAGAGGTTTGAATCCATTCTCTACATTACCTCTCTAAGCCAGTGTGGAATGCACACAATGATGGATGAACAAAGTGAAAGCCCATTTGACCACCAGAAAGTGGAGGCACTGCTCCTGGCTTCCCATTCTGCTCCTGTCCAATGCCACCAGTGGGACTCACCCCCTCTTCCTGGCTGTGCTCTGATGTTACTGCTCCAAAAGGCATGATTTGTAAGAGTATTTCTGTTGACCCTCTCGTGCTGAGGTCTTCCTCGAGTTGGTCTTCTCATACTGGTTTGCTCTTTAAGATCAGTCCAATTAAAACCCTGTATTTTTGTTGTTTTTAAATACCTGAGGTAAAGCTGGCCTGGGGAAGAATAAAGAGTTGGGTTTTTTCTTGCTGTCTGAAAGCGTGGAGGAACTGAATTACACATTTCAGAATGACAGTGAGGAATATGGGGAGATACCCTGATACGATTTCCTGAGTACCTGTGACATTGCCTGTCTCTTTCTAAAATTATTCTACTGGAGGCAGGAAATATCAGGTCTATTAGTGAAACAGCCCTCTGGCTATTAGTTTTTAAAGCTTTAAATAGTCTTATCTCAATGGACGTGTTTGCCCTGTGGCTCATCTATCACCCTAAAATGTTTTATCAGTACCTGAAAAATCTCAATGAGAAGAATAGTCTCAGATGTTGCCCATTCAAGGGGCTTTCAGATACAGAGTAATTTTTTTTAAAAGGTCTTTTAAGATCTGATACTATTTGTTGGCTTTTCAGCCCTATTTCATAGCTCCTTGTAGCACCACTTCTATAAAGACATCACAATAGATTAAAAGAAAATCAGGTTAACAGGCAGCAATCATTGTCCATTCAGCCTCAGACATTTGTGAAAATAAAGGATTAGGAAGAATTATTGCCAGGTACTAGCTGTGAAAAAGACCTTTTGTGGCATCTTTGTCTTCTTTTACCAGTCAGTAGAGGTGTAAGAACAGCTCTCGGTGGCAGAAGCCAACTGTATGAAATGAGCAAAGTTACAGTGCTGTGAGATGTCGTAAATTTTGTACTATTTTACATACTCAGAGTGTATTGGGTTTTTTCTGTTAAAAATTCTGTTTCTAATTTGAAAATTACTCAATGTGTCTGTTATCTTTATCTTGAGGTCTGATGGAGAGGTGATGAGACAAGGGGTGGGGCATGGTGGGGTTACCATTTTTGTCTACTCAGTCCCCTGTCTTACCGTCTTGACAGGACCTTAAAGCTTTCAGAGTAGGTGACTCTGTGCCAGCTTTGGCCTGCGTGACTATTTTTAGTGCCATTGCTTTTAGTGACTCAAAAGCCAGAAGAGAGAATTAAGATCAACAAGGTGAGTTTTTCATGTCCAGCCTCACCACCAGAAAATAACTGTAAGAAAAACTGTAAGAAAAATCAGTGTAGCAAATACCTGAAAACATTCCTTAGTGTAAACTTTACATGTGTTTTCCCTCTTACATTCTTCACCGTTAAAGCTGGTGGGAAGCCTCCTTTTACCTTTCAATGAGCCAGTTATGTCCTTCTACAGAAGGAACTGCGTTCTAAGTTCCAAAGCAGGGAATGAAAAGTTGTTTCAGAGAAAGAGAAAAAGAAACTCTGTTTGAAAAGTGCACTAATTATACCATAAACAGCTGCTTGCTGGCTCTAATCTGACCTTTCCCAGAGAGGGTCTCTCACCTCTGATGTGTTCCAGTTTTTCTTTGAACAGGAAACTGCCATTAAAAAAAACCCACATCATGTTTGGTGAAACTGTACAGGTTTTGTTTACAGGGAGTGAGGGGTCACAGACTCGATCTGGGGTTACAAACTCTGCAAAGGATGTGTTGCACTTGCGAGCTCCTTGTTCTGGTGGGCACAGCGAGGCTTCATTCTCAGCTGGGAGGAAACCCACGTGCAGTGACTTACAGTGCTGATAGCACTGATTGCTTTGGGACTTCAAAACAGCGCAGCAGACACAGCTCTTACAGCCAGCGATGGAGAAGGAGCAAGACTGGGGGAGGAGGAGGACACAGGAGTGTTACGAGGCAACATTCCCACTGATCCATGGACCCAAGGAAGCAGAAAATGAGCTGTGGTTGTTGTCATAAATTTTATGTGTTAGACCTACCTCTAATTGAACCAGATTGTAAACTATGTGTAAAACTTGATTGTGCTTTTCAGTTCCCTCTGAAAAGTATGTTAATGTGTAGGAAATTCTGTCTCTCGGGTTCCTGCTCCTGTTTTAACCCCACTTCCTTCTGCTAATGCACCGCTTCCTTCTGCGTGTTCATCACTAAGATGTGTGTGGTGAGAGGCAGCAAAGCAAAGACAAGCAGCAAATAGAAGCATGTTGCCTTGAGAATTCCACATGCAGGGCTCCCCATCGTGGTTTGCAGCTAGATCTGGAGGGTGCTCTTGACCTTGAGATTAGCTCAGTTGTTTAAAACTTGGTTGTAATAATGCCAAGGTCATGGGTTCAATCCTCTCTGTGGGCCATTGACTGAAGAGTTGGACTTGATGATCCTTGTGGGTCCCTTCCAACTCAGAATATTCTGTGTTTATAACCTTAGTTTATCTTTTCCTGTTGTTGAAATATTGGATGTGTGCTGTATTTCCCAGCCAGCAAAGGTCCCGTGGATGGAGAGGTCTTTTCTGTGATGGTTTTTGGGGTTTTTTTGTCATGGACAAATGATTAACAACTGAATCAATTGTGTCAAAGGTTGAGCAAGCTGTATCACACAGGCATATCTTGGGTTCAGGCTGGGGCAAAGTCATTTGAAACAAAAAAAATCAGGAAAAAAAAAAGCAAACAGAAAGCTTTGCACAGCCTAAGTCATCTTCCCTAACAGTTTGTCCTCCGTGTCTGGAGGGCTGTTAATCACTGACTGTGCTCAGTAACTCTGGGTTAAAAAACGGGCTGCCTGGAACACAATCTTTTATTTGGAGCAGATTCCTGCACGGATTCGGTTAATGTGCTTCTCTGTGGTAAATTGTTATCATCAAGCTGCCAAACTAGAAAGATGTTGCAGCCAGTTGCTTATTTTGCAGAGACATGGCTCCACAAGCAGAATAATGTCATTTGTGAGGTGACTGTGACACATTAAGGTGTAGTACTTGGCCAGGTAACAGCACTGAGGTTGTCAGGTTTGTTTTGTATTAGTGAATATGATCCATTTCATATATAGCATCCATCATTCCCATAATGAGCAAATTAAAATGTATTTATTCTTTATCTCATTGTACCACTCAGAGATTTATCCCATGGTGAGAGACTGTGTTGCTAAAAGCCATAATTACACCCAGAGTGAGGCTGTGTCTCTCCAAAGAACTTCTGCTTGTCCAGCAAGGGTAAGGGTGGGAAAACACAATGATACTCCTCATCTTATATGGGGAAAAACAGATTCAGAGAACTTTTCTCCCTCTGAGATGCTCATTGTAGGTTAAGACTAATTAGGAAAATGAAGGGAAAGACTGTTGTGTCTCAGGAATCAAAAAGCTCTACCTGAAGAGAGAAGTGGCAGGATATGAGGGCTGCCTCCACAGGTAACCACAGAGACATTCTGCCAAGTGTTGAAGATCCTGATCTGCCTTTGAAAGCCCAACTGAACTGATGGGAATCGGCATCAACCCATGGTAAGTTCTCAGCCTGGCTAGGACCATTTAAGAGAGAATGACTCAACGTAGTACGTACCTAGAAAACACCAAGACAGTTAATTTATACCTGACAGGCTTCCATGGGCTCAGTGGGGATGTGGAGCAGAGAATCTCTCTGGAAGGGCCCAGCCAGGGCTGAGGCTCTTGTCTTCCCCAGCAGCATGAGCCCCAGCCCTGGTGAGAGACAGCAAAGGGCACTCTTGAGGGTAAAGGCTTTCCCCCAGGCATGAGAATGAGCACTTAGGCATCGTGTCTGGCCTTCCTCTGGAAAACAGACGTGAAAAGCAGCAATAAATAAATGATTTTGCACTCTATTCCTAGAAAGCCGACTCGAGTTTACTTAGCACTTCTCCTTGCCAAGACTCAAATATGTTTCATTTGTTGAAATATTCACTTTCCTTGTCCCTTGAAAGGAGCATTACAAATGGAAGTGTAAATTGCTTCCAGACAGACCTTTGCTTCCTCCTCGCTCGCCTCGGGAAAGCCATGTGCTAACAACTGCAACATGTACCTTGTGAACCTGCCAGGTGCTGGGTCATCTGCTGTTTACAGACTGGAAAAGCAACTCAGTAATTTATCTTCTAGTGCTTGACCCATTTTCAAACCCCCACCAGCAGATGGAATGGGAGCAGTGGTGGTTTCGAGTCGCCGATGGTACATCGGAGCGATGAGCACAACGCGCGCCTTGTTCTCTCCATACCCAGTCAAACTGTTGCTGCTTTGTGCTCTACTTGGCATCCAAACTGCTCCTTGCTCTGGGTGAGTTTTTCTGGAGCCACATCCATGGGATGATAAGATAAACCATCAAAGTCAGCCTTTCTGCTTTCATGTTGTACGACCCCTAATCGCTGTCTTGATCGATTTCTGTATTTCTAATGAATAGCAAAAGGCATTGTTTGAAGTTAACACAGTGCAATGTGTCTGCCTTCACAAAAGTAGTCCTGGTGATAAATTTGAGATGACAAATTGCCACAGCCGTGTTGTAACGGGGAATTGTTTGCAACATGCAGCCTCCTCCCATGCTAGCTGCCCAACAGAGTGCTGGGGAGACAGGGATTCGCTGTCTTGGAGTGTGTAAATGCTGAGAATTTGGCTGATAGCTGTTCCTTTCTCTGCTATCTTAATAGATTCTGCTCCTTCAGAGAACTGTGACTGTAGTCTTTCCAATCTAACCATATTTTTGCCCTGTTCTCTGAACTTTGAGCTCTGATTTCATGCCTCAGCAAGCTGATGAGGTTTTGTAATTCCTTTACTCCATGTGATTTTTAATATGCTGTAATGGGAGCCCCATGCCAGGCACTAAATCATACATAAAGCTTGAGCTGATGCTGTTCTTGTCCTGATGTAAGAATTGGGAACACTGCTGTGGTAGTTTCCTTGTCAAAGTGGGTATGCAAAGAAACTAATTGTCAACATTTTACTAAAGCTCCCCACTTTGATGAGGTCATAATGGAAGCATTTGTCTGGGACCAGGAATTAATCAAATACTGAATCCACCAAAAATTAGGCAGCATTTTAGCTCTGACATTGTGGAAACCTTGGAGACAATTATCACATGAAGGAGGAGATAGTGGTTGGGGTAAAGTAAAGGCTCACACTTGGGTTTCAGGTTCATTACAGCGTTGAAAGGGATTAATGGGTTAATGACTCCCTATTGTGAACTGAGAATAGAGTCCAAGACTAATGGCTTTGGCCAGCTTGGGGAAAAATAGGCTGCTCAGCAAAGAGAGACACTTAGGCTTGGTTTTCAAAACTGCTGACTGCACACCAGCCCTTAACATTGAGACTGGTGTTGGCCGTGGAGGTTCCTGGTCTTGGAGCTGTTCATTGTGTACGTCAGTGAGGTGCCAAAGTGCTGCCCATACAGTGAGCAACGGGAAGCCATGGGGCAAGGGCAGCAGCTGGTGGTGCAGATTTTACTGCTGCCCACTGGCCAGGTCATTTGACAGGGCTTGCACAGCTTGAGATGAAGCCCAGGTTGGTGAGCTGTGGGTTGAGTTTCCCATGCTGGCTAGATCAAATATGTGTCCTGCAGTCACCCCTTCTGAATGCTCTGCAGGGTTGTGGTCGTAGTGGTGTAGAGGACTGAGTCTGCTCTTGGGCATTGGAGAGTGGATCAGGTTTCATATCTAGAGATTGCGTGCAAAACTTGATGAGGTCTAATGGGTGTTTGTTCTCCGGTGTGTAGTTTTGCACAAGTATAGGCCAAGTTGCTCCATCCTTATAGATCAGTAGTTTCACACCTTGAAGCTCTCATGTTATTGAGCACAGTGGTGAAGAGTCCCTTAACCTCAGTGGCACCAATGAGAGTGTGGCCAGCAGCAGGCACGTCCGGTCCGTGAGCGACGCACCACAGCCCCGCGACTGCGTCCTCTCTGCCTGGTCCTCATGGAGCAAGTGTGACCCCTGCCAGAAGAAAAGGGTGAGTGCTTGTGGTCTATGTACAAAGCTTGAGGAACTGTGAGGCAGGACCTCATGTGAGCCCTGTCTTTTTTGTCTGTGGGGTTGGGCATATGAGTAGCTTCTGGGTAAATGCTGTACAGGTGAGACCCTGGGTTTTCACTTCAGGTGGCTTCCAGCTCTTCAGCTCATCACCCCCAGTAATTCCAGTACTTTCCAGGGTGCCTCACTGTTGCCTCACTGTCCTGATAAGGTGTAAGCCCAAGCTTGGTGAAAACACAGATGGGAAGCTTGGGCGTTGCAGGGACTTTCTTCCCAACACATTCCTCTTCTTCCAGTGCCAGTGCAAGGCACCATACACATTAATGGTCCCCTGTGGGACCTGGAGACACTCAATGCATCTCAGGATTAAGATGCTTTTTCTTGTCTGCCAGCCAGCATTTTCCACCCAAGAAGGCCCATAAAATGAAAGTAATGATCCCAGTGGCATGAAGAGCAAAATCCCCATCGCCAGAGAGACCTCTGCTAACAAGTTGGAGAAGCCGTTCCCAGGCTTAAGCAGAAATAACCAGTGATGGGAGCCGGGAAGAGTGAAGCTTCGTATCAAAGAGTTAATCTTAGAAGCTGGGGAAAAAAGGAGGGCTAACATATTGGATGGAGTAATTGACTGCTTCACAGCAGTGTTGTGGGCGGAAAAAGATCCCTAATGATACAGAGGGGCAAGTAAATACACTGACAGGAAATAACAAGGGATGTCGTTACCAGCGCTAATTGAAAGAGAGGAGATGGAACCAAATCCTTCCTTACTCTTGCAAAGTCCTGCACTACCATGTCAAGCTCATTTATACAAACTGTCAGAGAAAAGCAAACTTTCCTTTATCCCTTCCTATCCTCAGTCTTCCCTTAATAAAATTAAAACTGTCGCAGATGAGAAACCTTTGAAATGAGGCACTTCACTAACATCACACTTCTTTGCTGACACTTCTTTTTTTAATGTGACAGTGCTCTTAGATCAGATCTCCACAACACAAAGATTGTTTTTTAACTTGAGAAGCATAAATTTCACAGTTTCTGTACACTTGAGTCAATATTTTTTATTTCATCACAGTACAGATTTGCCCGCCTGGAACAACCCTCTCAGTTCAATGGAGATCCCTGTGATTACTCCGACAGAGAAACGGAAGACTGTGTTACAAATAGTCCTTGCAGGAATAAAGTTAGATGTGATGGGTTTGTGTGTGCAGTGACAGGTAAGGACTTGGGGAGTGGGAAGTGGAGGTGCTCAGGTGGCATCTGTGACACCACTGCACTGAACTTTCTGCTTTTACAAGAGTTTGTTGGGCCTAAGGGATGTGGGGAGTTGACCCGGCTCCATCCATTCTTGTGTTTGCATCAGTGATTTTGAGTTAGTCCTTTAGCCAACATCTGTCAGTCTAAAGCATGTCTATAAATCATCAAATAGGAAATTAAAACCCAGTTATACAGTAAAATCTATAGCACAAGTGACAGCAACAGGAGAAGATGCACTGGGTATCCTTGGCATCCTATCTACGTTGAGCAATGAATTCTAAGATTATGGAAGTTTTGAGTGAAACTGAGCAGATGGAGTTTGCTGATCCATGCAGATAGAGAAGAAATTTTTTTCCAGCTAGATTTGAACCATTCACTACAGGAATCTTTTATTTTGTTTCGATACTCTGAGTCAGGGAGTGTGATCAGAGGTTGTTTATGAGTGACTTACACCTTGCATCCTAGGGAGGTGCATTGCACGGAGGCTGCTCTGCAATGGGGATGATGACTGTGGGGACCAGTCAGATGAAAAGAACTGCAAAAAAGTGTTTAAAAAATGTGACCAGAAGATGGAACAATACTGGGGAATTGAGAATCTGGCAAAAGGGTAAGTCAGTGACTTTCATGTTTGCTTACTTAAGGCTTAGAATGATCTTACATGACTTCAGACATAAACATTGAATGGAGAAGAGCTGTAGCAATTGCTGTATCCAGAAGTGAGTTAGGATCCAACAGGCTTTGGGAACCTGATCCAAAGTTTGGTGGACATTGGCCTGTTGGAGTGAGTCTAGAGGAGCATCACCAAGTTGATTAGAGGGATGGAGCACCTCTGGTATGAGGACAGGCTCAGAGAATTGGAATTGCTCAGCCTGGAAAAGAGAAGGCTCTGGGGTCACCTAATTCCAGCCTTCCAGTACCTGAAAGAGCTACAAGAAGGATGGAGAAAGACCATTTCCAAGGGCCTGGAGAGACAGGTCAAGGGTCAGTAGCTTCTCACTGATAGAGAGTAGGTTAAGATTAGATATTAGGAAGAAATTATTCCCTGTGAGGGTGGGCAGGCCCTGGCACAGGTTGCCGCGAGAAGCTGCGGCTGCCCCATCCCTGGAAGGGTTCAAGGCAAGGTTGGATGGGGCTTGGAGCAACCTGGGATAGTGGAAGGTGTTCCTGCCCATGGCAGAGAAGTCGGACTAGATGGCCTTTAATGGTCACTGCCGACCCAAACATTTCCATGATTCTATGAAATCAGTATCTTGGGTTGCCTAAAGTCTGAACCTTTCTGTAGATCTGTATCTTTACACCATGGAGGAGGGCAGTTCAAAATGTCTTTGATTTCTTCCATGACAGTGAGAGATGGTGGAATTTATGTGCTTTGTGTGACTGGAGTAGGGTTAACCTGCATGTTAGCAAACTCCAGCTTTGTGGGGATTAAAATCCAAGTCTGAATTGATCCAGCTTTTACAGGCTAAGACTGTGACGACTTTCTGTAAGATCAGACTGTGTGAAAAGAGTCTTTTCTCATTCTGCAGGGAAAAAACGCTTTTTACATTAAAAAAAAGGAAAAGAAAAAATCATATTGCAAAGAAAAATTATAATTTCCTTGTTATTCTCTGGAGATATGGCTGCTGCACATGTCATTGCTAATGCTTTGTACTTCTGAGTTTAATCAAAATTAAAAATAATGTTGGACAATTATAGGAACATGCTTCTCATCTCTGTGAAGCTACAACTGCTCTGTAATTTGCTTTTAGTGGACTTCCCATCTTTTCAGATTGTGCTAAAATTAGAGTTAATTTTTTACAGCTTCAGAGTCATTAGGCAAGCCTCTCTCCCCCCAAAAAAGGAGAGGCGAGAGGCAGATCCAACAGAGTCCTGGAATGCTAATAGGGACACACATGGATTATTAGCAGTTTATCCTCTTTTTTTTTTCTGGTGAAGTTTTATCTAATTACACTTCTTACCATGTGAGTTTGTGGAGGTGAGTGCCACCAGCTGTGTGCCAGGAGGGTGGTGTGAGTGTGTCCTGACAGTGACCAACAGAAGGGGTTTTACTCCAATAGATCCCCTGGGCAGGAATAGGAAGAACAAGTTATGGAGTTTAATCTCCTCATTTACAAAGGTTGCAGTGCTACATCTTTTCTTAGAGCAGATTTCTCTCCATCATCCACTGAAATCAAAGAAAAACTGATCTGTGACTTCAAGGATTAGTTGAACAATTCCTTGACTACCTTTATTCTTGTTCCCTGGCAATTTTTGCTCTCATCTACTGACCTGTGTTGATCCTTGAACAACCTGTTAAAGATTTTGACTGATAAACCAGACCAAAGGAACGTGAACTAAAAATTGGTCTGGATTGATGACATGGGTTGGCAAATCTGTCTTTAAAGATCCTGCTGGATGCTGTGAGCTTTTGGGGATGCTCAGGGTGGGCAGCTGAGTGGGATAGGGGTTTGGCTGGTCCAGTTTGTTGTGTTCTTCCCAGAGACTTCCAGCAAAGGCTACAAAAGCTGCCAATGCTGGTGACAGTCACACTGGTGTCATTCATAGCTGGGTGGTGAAAATTGCCCTTCATTTTCATCAGGTGCCAGAATTTGGCTGTCTTTTGCTTTTCTGTTAGTCAGTTAGGTTCTTATGCAGCAACTGGGATGTTGTACAGTGAAAGAGGCAAAACTTTCTTTTTGGCTTTTAAAACAAATATGAGACAAAGATCCCTCAGCCAAACAAAACAATCTCTTGCCTTTCCCAGCCAAGGCATTTGGTGTTTACCTCTAAACTGATGCTATTGTAAAATATTGCTGTTATGCTTCATCTGCAGGTTAAATATCTTCACAAACAACTTGGAAGGATTAGTTCTTGATCACAGGTATTATGCTGGGGGATGTTCTCCTCATTATATTGTGGACACCAGATTCAGAAAGCCATACAATGTAGAAAGCTATACACCAGAGGTAGGTGTCACATTTATCTGCAAAGAAACACACATACATGTATTCCAATAGATTTCGTGCACAAAACCAATAAAGCTTCATTACTAATCATTTTATAAAAAATTACAAAAAATTCTTGACACACAGTAGGATCAGAGTGAATGTAACCCTATTGTAGAACATCATCATGCCCCATATGGTGTGTGATGCTGAACACAACCCCTTACAATATCCATGAGCACTGGAATAGGTGAGAATGTTCCCTTGGACCTTGTCATTACAAAAACTGAGCCTTACCTTCCCAGGGCCATCTGTCCAAGAGGCCCCATAAGGTACCCATTGGGCATGGGGAGGTTAATTTTAGACAGAATTGTGGAGTGCATTCAGAGCCAGGCTGGGAAACTGCCCTGGTGCAACAGCCGAGGGTTGAGGAGCACACCAAGATTGTTTCTGTGGTGCATCAAAGCTATATTTCAAATATTATTTATTTGACCTTAATGCTTTTGATGACATAGCATGATATTTTTGAGTGTTGCCCACTAGGAAACCTTTTTCTTTTAGAATTCATACCTTAATTGATGCCTGTGTTTATCATGTCGCCTTCTTTGCATAAGATTGACATATTAAATGAAAGCCTGAGGGCCTTGCAGTATGGAGCAGATAGTAGCTTTCCTGCTGCTGTAAATCAAGTATTCCTGAAGTACCTGTGTTAATAATAATAGTGCTTTGCAATTATACAAGGCTTTTCATCTTCAAAGTGCAAGCATTAATTCACAAGTATATTTGTATCTGCATTCCTTCCCCATGCTTCAGGTATACAATCGCTGTGCAGGAAATGAGACATGTTGTTTTTCCTTTCTGTTTAGACCAAAGGCAAATATGAATTTACAATGACTGAATATGACTCCTACTCAAATTATGAAAGCTCTGTCCTGAAGGCAAAGGCTTCACAGTCAAGCTTCAGCTTTGGGATAAAAATACCAGGAGTGTTTGAGCTCGGTTACAGTTCAAACGACAACAGGTTCAAGAAGTTCATTCAGAGGATGAAAAGATTTTCTTCAACTGTAAGCACTGCTCCACTTAATTCCATGCTAGTGTGTTAGCTGCAAGCATGTGTGTGTCAGTTTGATGCTCATCATCAGGTCAGCAGCCCCAGCCAGATTTTGCCATTTTCCCCAAGTCTTTACTGCAGCCACAATGCCTTCATTTGTGTTTACAGCATTCAGGAGCTACTCCATTCACCTCTCAGCCAGGAGCTGGGCTGCCTAACCTCTGAAATCAGCCACAACTGATAGAGAGGACTCCACGAGCCTCGTTGGTCCCTTCCAACTGGATATTCTGTGATTCTGTGTTTCTGAGTGTGGTCTGTCCAGTGTCCTGCTGGGCATCCATATTTGGATGTTTATAGTGAAGCCATTTAAAGAAGTGAAACTAAGCAGCCTGTTCAATCAGCCTCCCCTCCACACAGTCACCTGTACAGGAGATGTACAGGTGACGTGGCCATGGGCGTTGGGCCATGGCAGGACCTCACTCTGATGCCAAAGCAGTCTGGAGGTGCAGCCAGCACAGTGACTCCTCCAAGGGAATCTGCACAGGTAGAATCAGGTGTAGGTAACAAAGCCAGAAGCCCAGAGTTCCCTCTGCCCTACAGGTGAGTGGGAGTGACCAGGTGAGGTATCTGGGGTTAAAGGAGGCCAGATAGGATTTTTGCACTTCCAGAAATTCCTGCACCTGTACACACAGTCCAGGCACTGATCAGCAGTGCAGGTGGCTGTTGTCTGTGTGATCCCTGCAGAGGATCACCTCACACGTGAAGGGCCATCTCTGGTTTGAGGTGGGTTCAGCAAGGCAGGAGCTGTCACGTCGGGAAACGATAATGCAAACGGCAAGGCCAAGCTGTTCCACTGTAGGGCAGCCTTGACAATAACATAGAATGAAAACTGCTAGCAGGCCTTTCCTGGGTTTAATTATAGACTTAACACATGTCATTTTGCTTTGGCTGAAGTGATCTTTCTGCCACGTGCATCATTCACCAGAGTAGGACACACACTCCCCAAAATACAGATGGCACCATCACTTCCAGTCGTGTCTGTGGATGTTTGGTCACAGCTGTGAGCTGAGGCTGGCCTTAAGCTGGCTGGAGAATCTTGAAGCTATAACTCCTAGGTCTGCTTTATGAGATTGAGTCCAAGGTAGCGTGTACCATCATTTGTCCTTTGTTTCATCTGGTATTGCTGTAAACAAATATAGCTCTCATCAGTGATTTAACAGTATCACTGATCTATGTCTCCCTTTAGTATAAAGTACACTCAGGAATTGCAAAGTTGTTGCTATTAAACTTGCATTTGCCTCCTGCAAAGTGACATTTCCCACAAGAAGATCAGAGGTATATGAGAAGCATTTGTGATAGATATCCATAAAGAAACCCAAAACTAAGTCTTGATTTCATTATATAAGCTGCAGAGTTCTATACTGAACCCTCCCTAATGTGCTTGTCCTGCTGGCCCAAACAACTGGGCACTAAATCCATTGAACATGATGAAAGACATCTTCTGTTCCTGACTTTTATGCCAGAAAAGGGAGAGATAATATTTATCCATGTGCACATATCTACACAGAGACATATAAATGCTCATGCATGTGTGTCGGAGTGTTTGTATTTTCTTCTTTCCTTTGAGTTTAGATAACAGCATATTCTGTGAAACATGAATATGGATTAGCCAGAGAATTACCATTTCACATATAAATCATGGCTTCAGATGTCAGAACTTTCCAGGAGAGAGTTTGTGAGGGACAAAGGCTGATCAGTGTTCCCAGGAGTGGAGCAGGCTCGTGGGATGCTGTGGTGTCCTTGCCTCGTGGGTGTGCCAGACCAGAGCATGGCCCCTGCCTTTCCCCATGTCCCAGTCATGGCCTGACCTTCAGAAACTTCACTGCTAAAAGTTTTGCTAAGTTAAAAGATTTCCAGTTGCAAAGCATAAAATTGGTAAATCCTGAACAGTGCTAATTGTCTAATAGCAGATAACCACACACTGTCACAGGGATGACATCCCTCACTTCTTTTGGATTCTCTTGTGTTTCACATAGTCCAGCAAATTCATTCATGCCCGTTCTGAGCTGGCTGTTGCTGTTTATAAGCTGAAGCCCCGAGCCCTGATGCTGCATCATGAGTTTCTACAGAGGCTCCAACAGCTCCCAGCAGAGTACAGCTATGGGGAGTACAGAGAGCTCTACAGGGACTATGGGACCCACTACATCACCGAGGCTACTGTCGGTGGCATCTATGAATATACTTTAGTCATGAATGGCAACGAGCTCCAGAAGGCAGGTACGTGCATCTGGGGGGTGGGAAGGAGCTTTGGGACCAGCTTTGTGGTGGGAAAATCCCTCTGCAGGTGCACAGGGGTGGCTCAGATCTGAGGTCAGAAAAGGGAGATGGTGGAAGAAGGAGTCAACAACGTCTCCAAGAAAGCCAGCAGGAAATGTGGGAGTAGAAGTGCTTTATGGCAGAGAACAAAGTGGATTTCAAAGCATGCTCAGCATCATGAGCTTGTCTGGTGCTCAGGCTGTGGGTGCTGCCAGTTCACAAAGAAGGGCCCTGTAGCAAGTATTTTACACGACCCGTTTGGAGGCTGACAAGAGGTTAAGATGAATGAGGATCATGGATCTTAACACTTCTGTTAGCTTTGAAAACCTTCACCTAAGTTCTTTTTCCATTGCCTTTCAAATGGCAGTTTTGAAACACCTTTAGCCTCGAGAGCTTTTCCACCATGTAGGAAACAGTAAATGATTTGCTGGGTGACCCTTGTGCCTGACATTGCTCTTGCTCTTTGACTCTGGCTTCCTTTGTTGCAAGAAATGATGATTGTTTTGTAGGACAGAGCAAGCTGTGTGAGATTAATCAATATCTGCACTCTCAGTTATTTATTCATTGGCATGGCAGTGAGGAACTGCCTCCACTGTCCATTTGCAAAGGCATTTAGTGGACTCTGTGGTGTGTGATGCTCAGTCTGTTTGCTCTTCTGCTGTCTGGGAAGTTCCTTATCCTGTAGTCAGAGACCAGAGCAACAGCATTTAGATTCAGATTTCAGATAATTGAAATTTTGACATTGTTTCTCAATTTCAGCAGTTGGTGTAGGCACATCAAAAGCCACATTTGTCTGAACTAGTGTGTGTTATTGTTTGCATCAAAAGGCTCCACCCATCAGTGTTTTCTGACCTAGAACAGGATCCTGCAGCAGTACCAACATCTTCACACTGTCCCCAGTGCTGAGCTGGGCTGTGAGTTCTCACTAGGGCTTTGTAGGTCCAATCTGAGAATTCAGGTTTTTCCCTTCAAATCCATCATTACGTTTGTACTGTCTGTGCTGGAACTCAAGGTGGTTTTTATTTTTCAAATCTAGTATCAAACACAGTGTCACATGGTTGGTACTTGCATTGCTCTCACATGGAATCCAATAGGCCAGATCAAAGAATCGTGGAATCTTTTAGGTTTGAAAAGCTCTCTAATATCATGGGGCTCACCTGTTAACCCAGCACTGCCAAGCCCACCACTAAACCAGGTCTCCGAGTGCCACATCTGTTAAATCCCTCCAGGGCTGGTGACTACACCACTGCCCTGGGAAGCCTTTGCCAGTGCTAAACAACCTTTTTGGTGAAGAAATGTTTCCTAATATCTAATGTAAATTTCCATGAAACGATTAAGGCTCTTCTGGCAGCAGAGTTGGAGATGTGAGCTGGCAAATGAGGAGAAGCTATGCCATCTATTACTCTTTAAAAGCCTGGCTCCTGATGGTCGGGATGGGTGGTGGGGAGTCCATGGTCAAAGACATTCAGTATTTAAGGGGCAGGCCAGGCTCTGACCCATCTCAGCTCTGCTTAGCCCAGCATAGCTGGGTGGGTAACCAAAGATCTCCTCTTCCAGCATTTACTTTGCATTTCCACTTGGTTCAGAGTTCTGTAAAATGTAGAGATTTCATTTCATATAGTTCTGTTAAATATAAAAAAATACTTCTTCATCTTATCTCCTTTTTTTCCCCAAAGCAAAAATACTTATCAGCTCCCATTTTTTCTGTGTATGGATATAAAACATCAAACAGTTGTATTAAAACACTGCCATTTTCTGCTGTTTATTTAAGGTTATTCTCTGAGCGATGTCCAAAAATGCACCCAGAGTGGCTTTAACATTGGTGCAAATATTGATGAGGTCTATGTGAGGCTTGGAATAAATGCAGCTGGCTGTAAATCCATTTTTAGAGAGATTGGAGGTAAGCATGAAACACTTCTGCCATTTCATTTCTAGCCCTTGTCACAGTGAAAAGAAGATTTTGTGATCTTGCCTGCCTGAAATATTTCCCCACTCCCTCACAGCTGCTTTTGAGTCTGCTGACTAACCCCAGCCAGACTTAACACAGGGGAGATTTCTCAAATCTTGTGTTTTTTCCAAGATTTTCTTTACTGGGCAGAGAATAAATAACTGCTCAGCATCCCAAGGAAAAGCAGGGACAGATCAACCATTACCCACCTGGCTGTCTCTGTGTTACCAATCCCCCACCTCTCATCAGAGCAGCCCAGCATGTTCCTTTCTGCCCCCAAAAAAGCCCTGATGGGAAAAACAGGGGGGTAGTGGTGTTGTGGGAGCCACAGGGAACATGGGGAGCTGGGGGTGTGCAGTGGGAGGAGGGTACACCTTAAAAACTGGGGGGAAGAACAAGCAATATTCCTCGTGGTGAGGAACCCCAGGCTGTGGAAGGAGCTGTGAGCTTATAGAATCATAGAATCAGTTGGGTTGGACAAGATCTCTGAGATCATCAAGTCCAACCCTTAATCCAACCCCACTTTGATTACTAGATCATGACAATAAGTGCCACATCCAGTCTCACCTTAAAAACCTCCAGGGTTGGAGAATCCACCCCCTCTCTGGGCAGGCCATTCCAATGCCTGAGCACTCTCTCTGCAAAGAATTTTTCCTGATATCCAACCTAAACCTCTCCTGGCAGAGCTTAAGCCCATGCCTTCTTATAGCCATAGGGAGGAAATTTAGGGCAGAGACATAGGGAGCAGGAGAGAGGCATAGGGTATCCTTGCAAGGAAGCAGGAGGGACACAGGACACTTTGTAGGAAACCAGGTGTGAAACACTTGTGGCGCTTTTCCTTTGCCCTCTGAGTGAGATGGGTCCTATACAGGCATGCTTCACTGTTAGCTTACACCTCAACTGCAGTCCACAAAGACATACCTGGGCATAGTTGGCTACTTTGAATGTGGTTTTGCAGACATCACCTCCAGAAAACAGTTTGTGGAAGATTTCATTGTGCTGGTTCGGGGTGGAGCGAGTGAACACATCACCACGTTGGCCTACAAAGAGCTGCCGACGGCTGCGCTCATGCAGGAGTGGGGAGATGCTGTGCAGTACAACCCTGAAATCATAAAGCTAAAGGTACCCATCACTTCACTCAGCCTCGCTCAGCTGAGCACCTTGGGGAGCTCTGCGTTTAAATAGATGGGATTTAAAGAAAAAAACCCAGAGGAATAATAGTCCTTATTGTCCAGAATAGGTTCTCTAAGACTGGGAATAAAGAAAATGAAAGGTGTGATGCTTTAAAAAGTGGTTAGAAGTACACAGAGCAAACAGCCAGTACCTCCCTGGCACTTTCTGCAGCAGAGGTGGCTTTCCCAAGCCCCTGGTGTGCTGTGGATTGACCTTCCAGAAATGCGCTGGGAGGTCTCAGGGTGGGAGACAAGAGAAATGCAACCCTCTGCATCTAGATCCACGTACAGAAAAACCTCCCACAAGAAATGACTGCATTCTTTGTGTTGCCTGGCATCAGTGACCAGGCTGCCCAGTGAAAAACCTCAGGCAGATGTAATTTGGATTTGGTATCTTCATTTCCATACCAATATCCCTGTGGGGCTTGAAGATCAAAAGTACCAGCGGAGTGTGACTAAGTGTCAGCCCAAGAATGCTTAGTTAGGGAAAACTAAAGCAAATCAGTTCATAAATCATCTGCTGAAGGGACTTGGCAGGTCACTCTTAGTGTATTTCCTCATTTGTATGATCTGAATTCAAAAAGCAGAGTATGGATCACAGATAATTGATGAAGAGTGGATGTACAGCATCAGGAAATGACCATTTTTTATTGAAACATCCTTTAGTTCTTGTAGCTTGAGCCTGTGAGAGCTGGAGGGTGATCTTTCATGCTTCCTTTGTTGCTGTGGCCTTCATGGCAGCATCTCTGCAGTGAGGGTGGGAATTTGGGATGGATCCTCTGATGACACATGGCATTATCATCCCACTGCCATTAGCGGGTGACTGGCAATATTGAGACCCCAATACTTTCCCTTCTCAGGAGAAAAGCCAAAGTCTCCTTGGTCCCTATTGCATGTTTACCATGTTGTGCACCCTCTTGTCTTCTTCCACCAACCCCATCTGCAGATGGACATCAAGTCCTCTCCCTTCTAGAAGGCAGTGGAAACTCTTATCTTGGTTCCATAAAGATAGAAATCAACCTTGATGTGCAGAAGTGTTGAAGGTGCTGATGTGAATTCCTGTGACTGATGCCTCAGGCTGTGCTTAGGGGCTCTAGTGGGGATGGAGGAGATTTTTGTGGATGGGGTTTTGGGGGTGTTTTTTAAATCAGAGTAAGAGATCACACTGAAAATGTAAGTTTGAGCAAATCTTGTCTGAAAATGTCTAGATGAGATAGGATTTAATCAAACTCCTGTGAAACTTTGCCTGTTTGTCAGCTAACAGTATGGCTGATGTATTTTGTTACACACTTCCAACTGCTTTGGTGTTGGAAACCAAGAGGTGCATCCTTCTTAGCATTCCTGACATCATGACAAGGTTTAAGTAAATAGGAACGGGAAACCTGGAGCCTGTGCCACATGGCCTTCATTTCCCTTTCCAGCTGGGCCACCACTGAGGCTTGTGATGTTCACAGCATCTTGAACTTGGAAATTAATGCAGTTTCTTCCCTCCCTTCAGGCAGAGCCACTGTATCAGCTGGTGACTCCCACTGACTTTGCCAATGCAATCACAATAAAAGAGAATCTGCACCGGGCTCTGGATGAGTTTCAGCTGGAGAGCAGCTCCTGCCGCTGTGCCCCGTGCCACGGCAATGGCATCCCCTTCCTGCGAGGTACAAGGAGTTTGCACCTCTTTTCTACCCTCTTAAGAGAAATTAGTTGGGAATTTGTGGGGGGAGAGGAAGCTTCGCTCTTTAGTTTCTCCTGTCATTTCTTTTTCAGGTAATTTTTTTTTTAAAGTTGGTCTGTTTGTAGAGTTCTGGGAAGTAAAGACAGTAAAGTCAAGGGATGTGTCTTTTTAATGGGAGTGACCATCTGTATCAGTTTTATGGAAGAAAGTGTTCTTTCTCAATTATGCATTTAAAAAAAGCCTTTGGCATCTTGAAGTCTCCTCCTTTGCTTTTAGGATTGCTTCCATCCTCCTGGAGACGTGACTACTGTCTCAGCATTAATTAGTGTTTGTAAAAGTGTTTTGAAGATGAAAAGCACCATATAAGTGCCAAGCACAGTGATCACCACCTCCTCCCCCAGTTTCTGATAGACTCTGTCCTCCTTTGTAAGCAGGTTGTGATTTAAAAATGAAGGGGAAAAATAATCAAATTGAATGAAAACCGCTCTACCTAAACAGACATAGATGATGTGATGAGAGCTTCTAACAAAGGGGCCATTTTGTCAAGTGCCTAATTCCAATCTGCATCTGCAAAATTCCTGATGAGAATCATTATCATCAAATTGTATCTAATGCAGAAACGATCACTTCAGGTACCACATAGTTGATTGTAGCACTTGGAGGATTTGTCTCATGATGACCCTTGTTTAAATAACTTTTTCAGAGCTGAGTCAGGTTAGTGTTTCATTTAGGATCTTCTCAACAAGAGGTTTCAAATGACCATTTATTTTCCTAAGTGGGAGCTCTCCTCTGGGTTCCTGCCATCGGATGCCCACAGTCCTGGGCAGCCAGAGCAGGGATATGTGGACTTTTCCTGTGCCACAAAGCCAAGCTGGGATACTGCTGTCCCAGGTGCTCATTCCTGCTGCTGCAGTTTGCTCCCTCTCAGCTTTACCAGGAGCTCTCTGTAGCACCCCAACTGCAGTGCTGTGTCCAGCTCAGGGACTCCAACATAAGAAGGACATGGAAGTGCTGGAGGGAGTCCAGAGGAGGCCATGAAAATGCTCGGAGAGCGGGAACCCTCTGCTCCAGAGACAGTCTGGGAGAGCTGGAGTTGTTAAGCCTGGGGAAGAGAAGGCTCCAGAGAGACCGTAGAGCCCCTGCCATTGTTTAAAGAGGCTCCAAGAGAGCTGGAGAGGGATTTGGGACAAGGGCCTGGAGTGACAAGACAAAGGGGAATGGCTTGAAATTGAAAGAGGGCAAGGTCAGATTTGACATTAGGAAGAAATTGCTCCCTGTGAGAGTGGTGAGGCCCTGGCACAGGTTGCCCAGAGAAGCTGTGGCTGCCCCATCCCTGGAAGAGTCCAGGGCCAGGCTGGAGGGGGCTTGAAGCAACCTGAGCTGGTGGAAGGTGTCCCTGCCCATGGCAGGGGGTTGGAATGAGATGAGCTTTAAGGTCTCTACCAACCCAAACCATTCCATGATTCTGTGATTTCTTTTGGAGAGGACCAGGGAGACTGTGTGGTCCCTTGGCTTGAGGCATTACTGCACAAGCGTGTTGGAGTTTGAGCTGCAGTGCAGTGGCAGGAACAAATGGCTGGGGAGGAGAGAGGGGTGGCAGGCTAGCAGCATCTCCCCTCTTTATTGCTGTTTTATCCTTTCACTGCTGGGAAAAAATGATGACATTTCACCGTCTGGCCCTTCCTCACACAAGATGAAGTGCTGATAAGAAATGGGTGTCTGCAGGAAAGTGTGACTTGAAATCTCTAATTCCAACCATCTATGCTCTCTTTCAGGAACAGAGTGTGAATGTTTATGTCCCCTTGGCTACAGTGGCACTGCCTGTGAGATCAGCAAGAGGAAAGGTGAGAGAGGCCCCAGCCTGAGGAGACAGTCCCAGCTGTATGAGGAGTGTAGCTGTTGGGTGGGGAGTGATGTCCAGCACTGGCTGCCCCCAGCCTGCCCAGCCCAGTGCACCAGGGGTTAGTTGGAGTCCTGCAAAAGGGACAGACATTCCCTGCCCTCTTCTGAATTTCTTTGCACTCACAAGGAGGTGGGTTTATTTTTCCAGTTCGAAGCTGAATGTGTGTGCCTTGCAATTGTATAAAAATATGAACTCCTGCCTAATTTACAATCCATGACAAGCCTCAGGTCTCCTCCAACAGCTCTGTTTCCCAAGTTTTTCCCTTTGATAAAGCCAGCATGTTGCAAACTGTTCTCCCCAGATATGCTACCATGCATTTTAATCTTAAAATCTTATTATGTTGTTTTGAAGCCTTCACTAATATTTCTTGGTCACTTTAAATCATTGCTGTCTCCTGACTGATGTTCTTAACTCCTTCTAGTTTAGGATGATCTGTGAATTTAATCATTTTGTTTACTTCTTCCAGCTCATTAATTTAGAAGCTAAATAATATGAGATCCCAGGCACCCAGAGCTCTGGCACCATCCCACAGTTTGATGCAGTGCATTTATCACTGCACTTTGTTTATAGTCTTATCCAGTTCTTGTTCTGTATGGCTGCGTCCTAACTAAGCTAGGTTGAAATGCATTTTAAGCCAAGCTTTCACAGAGCAGGGGTCAGTTTTATAGGTGTTTCTAGGGAAGTCCCTGGAGCCTTAAACTGTGAACTCACACCTTATTTCAGTCTGGTTACCACAAACGTAGTCACATCCAACCCTCCCAAAGACTCACATCCATCGACTTGTCAACATGAAACTTCCTTTCTCACTCCCCTTTCCTCTTTTTATGTGTTGCCTCCATCATTCTCAGGACTTTGAATTTATGTCAGTCACATGCTCAAGCTCCAGAAGAATCAGTGTAATGGGAAAAGCAATGAAGAGAAAGCTAAATAATCAAGCTGTTGTTCATTGAAGCGAACATTGCTCCTCCCACCTCAAAATGTGGCTGAGACGAGTTTAGTTGGTGTGTTTCTTATCTAGGCTTGGGCTAAATCAGAGAGAGAAACGTCCTACAAGCAATTATAAATCTAATTGACCTTTTCTTCCCCTTTGTGTCCCTTCCTAAAGTGTAGTTTGAACAAACACCAGAAACGTTGAACAGAGAATTAACATCTTCAAAACAATCACTCATTGTTAATGACTCCAGTATATTGTTAGTGATGTGGACAGGGGCAGAGCTGTTTGTATTCAAATATGATTCATGGAAGCTGACAGCTCTTCCCATAGAAAGAGCTGCTTTATTCTGACAGTCCTTTCCAGCTTTGCCTTTTCTTTTCCAGATGCTGCTATTAGTGGAAACTGGGGGTGCTGGGCCAGCTGGTCTCCGTGCTCAGGAGGTCAGCGAACAAGAAGACGACAGTGCAACAACCCTGCCCCACAGAACGGCGGTTCCTCGTGCTCAGGGCCAGACGCTGAGACAGTTACTTGCTAGAGGGAATCATTAGGAACCTACACAAAAGTGATGGGCACTTGGCAAACTGGCTGGGAAGATTGTCACCTCAGTGGCTTTCTGAGTTGGCCTCACTCTGCTCGTGGGTCTCATCCAAGTGTGCTGAAGTCAGAAACATTTCAAGACACTGGGAGCTGGGAGAGTGTTACCAATCACGCCTTTGGACTTGCCTTGCAGTTCTCCTATGGAATTCAATGTGCTTACTGACCTTAATATTTCGCCTTTTCCCTGTCTTTATTGCAATTGGCTACCTGAGACAAGCTTTATCTCCTGCTGTATTTGGTAGCTGCCTGATTTCAAATTGTACTGTCTTGTTTTCGAAGGTTCCTTTGAGATAAGCAAAGACTGTTTGATCTGAGGCACAGCAGAATGTGCACTAATACGCAGCTCCTGTGAAGGCAGCTGTGGCATGTGGAGCAAAATACAGCATATTAAAGGCTAAATCTCAACGAGCACAACAGTATCTAATGTGACATTTAAAGCCTCTGTGCCTCACTACTCCAGTTTCCTAATTTATTGTCTCTAACTTAAATTGTCTGTTGTATGAGAAATTGTCTTGAAGGAATAGAAACCAAATGGTGACACCAAAGCGTTGTGAGACTATATAGTAGTTGTTCTCCTACCACAGTGATGAGCCCCCTCCTGTGCCTTTCAGAGGCAGAACAGATACACAGAATATCAGATGCACCCTTGTGTGCTCAGATACATCGGTGCTCGGGTTCCTTGGGAAGGGGAAGAAGGACAGAGGGTTTCAGGTGGGATGGATGGGGAACTGGAAAGCTGCTTCTTCTGCTGCTTGGGGATATTGGAAGGCAGGAGAGATGGCTACACTTCATGGAGAGGCTGTACCTTGGCTAGGGGCTGTCACTCTGGGATGCCAGGGCCCTCCACTGGAGCAGGATGAGCTCTTCTGTCATGGGCAGAACCACGGTCACAGAATGGTTTGGGTTGGAAGGGACCTTAAAGACCATCTTGTTCCAATGCCTCTGCCATGGGCAGGGACACCTTCCACTAGACCAGGTTGCTCTAAGCCCTGTCCAGCATGGCCTTGAACACTTCCATGGATGGGGCAGCCACAGCTTCTCTGGTCTAAATGGAACTTTTTGGAACAATCCCCTGAGGTCTTCTGCCCTTAGTGGTTGCCTTTGCTACAGACAAGCTCTGGTTCACCAGTTTGATCCCATGAAAGCTTGTATTTCAGTAGCTGCATTGCTAGTCTACTCAGGGTAGAACATCTGTCTGGGAGAGAGTTTGCTATGAAAAGAGCCAAAGTGAATGGTTTGCCTTTTATTACTGTCCCTGGAGCCATGTTTCCCGATCCAGGTCTAACAACATAGGAACTTGGAATATGGGGCACAATTTCATGGCCAGCCTGAGCCTGGATCGTTCCATGGACTTGCCTCCTGCAGCTTTGTTGTTGGTAAATGATTTTTGCAAAGACATTTGGCTGGGTCTGCTGTAAAATAACCAGCAATAACTTTGTTCTGAAAAGCAATTCCACCAGTGCAAGGTTGTTCCTAAGTGTTGTGAGCCTTCTAACATCTCCAAGGTCAAACGCTCTTTTCCGAGGGTTTTTAGCAGTGCTGGTGATGGTGGGTTGGTATCTCCAGTTTCTCCCCTTTCAGACTGACGTTGCCTAAATGTAATTCCTGTAAGAACAGCTCAGGCTTCCTGACATCTGAACAATGGAACATGCATTTAGTTGTAGCCCTCATGCCGCCTCCACACTTACCGACAAGGTTCCTGTGACAGCTTTAAAAAAGGCAGAGCACGTTGCATATGTAAAAGAAGAGTGCTCTGTGCTCATTATGGGCTTCATAATTTAGCTGCCAACCCAATGCATTTCCCTTTTCCATTGTGCAACTGTGATACCTTTCGTATGATAGAAATTTGCTGAATGTTTCGTTTTGGGTACTGGTCAAAGAGGTCACTGCTTGTGAGAAGGGTGGTATTCCTCAAAGTTTTTGGAAGGGACACTGTGGAATCTCTGCAGCTGAGGACCCTGAGCATGGTTTGTGGGTGCCTGTGAGAACACATACTGCAGTGTCATTGCCTGCCCTTCTTGAGAATGATTGAAATAATCTGATAAAGGAAATTTCTTAGATGAATCAAGTGGCTTTTGTAAATTTAACCATCTTTACTGATCATCAAGCTGATGAAACGTAGTGGTGGTGCCTCTCTCCATTGGTGTGGCAAGCAGACCTGAATTGGGACACTTGTTCCCCAATCAGAAAAGCCTAGATTTTTCGAAGTGGCATTGCCTGGGTTTCTATATTTGGCTTTTGGGGTTTTTTTGAAGAAGAGATTTGACAGTTGTCAAGATCAGCAGGATAGTCTAACTGAAGTATGAGTTCAACAGTGGTTGAATATTCAGCCTGTAGGCTTAGAAGCCTCCCATAAAGGACATAACTTCATCTTGTCCTTGTGATTTTGTGCTTTGATTCAACTAACTAATGATTTATTATAACCTGGAGGGTAATAAAAAATACTGTGCTGAAGCTTTTATCGTTTCATTTTGGTTCACATTAAATTTTGGTACTATCTTTTACTGGTGTTTCTAACTTCCACTTTCTGTGTAAGTTTAGATTAATAACCCACATGTGAGAGCTCAGGAAGGCAGTGCTGGTTGTGCTGGTCTAACACATTTCTCTGCTTAAGATACTTGTCTCAGTGGACTCTACTACATCCCAGATTATATTTTCACAAGCAGTTTGCTTGAGTAAAAAAAGAGTGTAAACATGTAGAAGCTGTGGTTTTTGTGCACCTCCCTGCTTGAAGACATTGCTGCTGTCATGTTGCTGGATCCAGTCAACATGGCTTTGGAAACTCCCAAAAGGGTGTTTCAGGTAAGTTGTAATTGTCACATCCAGTTTTCCCAGGACAAAACCAATTTGGCTCTTGCCACCTCAGATGTCTCCATCAGGAGTGGGTAAACTGGGCTGTTTTCCAGCCTGGGTTCCCTTACTGCCTGTTGTGTCATGTCATGTACACATTTTGTGTGTAGACTGGAACATGGTCCAGGCTGTGATTGGGGACTTGCAAGTGCTGTGGTACCATAGTATTGCTAAGTTACTTTTCCATGCTCTTGTTTCTCCAGGTATCAGATGGATAAGTTGTTCCTCCCCAGGTTTGCTCGCAGATCGAGAGATTTCATTGAAGGCAACCCAGAAAGTCCATGCAGAGATGTTAACAGTCCCTAGATATCCCATTTTAATACCCTCCTGCTTCTGTAGTTCAACAAAACTAGAGGTGAATACAGTAATAATGATCATTATGAACATATGTTTTTGCTTATTTATAATGCAGCACTACATGTCCCACCGTGTTGGGCATGATAGAGCAGCACCACAAATGCCAGTCCCTCCCCAAACTTGCCAGAAACTGGAATTTCTTTTGTTTCAGGTTTTTGGGGTGGGATGAAATGTTTTGTCTTTTCCTTTGCTTGTGCATTGCACTGTATAAGAAGGAAGGCAGTAATTTTTGAGCTGCTCCTGCTGGGGAATTTTTGCCTGCTCTAAAACCACAGGCTCAGAGGGACGCAGGCGTTGGGGCAGTTGATGTGACATTGACCCTGAGGTAGAAAACAGCTCTGTCTCAAGCACTGCCCTTATCTCCTCTTCTGTTAGCTGGTTATCTGGAGCCTGCACCTTGCAACCTCAGGTGTATTGTCATCAATCATTTGCTATTTTCTTGTGCGTGCTGGTTCCTCTCTGCCCTTCCTTTGTTAATAACCCAGTTTGCCTATATCCATAAAAATCTCTGATTGTGATACCATTTATCCAAAGCGCCATACATCCATCATGTGCTTATGAGGGAGATAAACAAGGGCTCCTGGGAAATACGCCGCGAGAAATATATATAGGATAAATAACTATATCAAATGTATGTCAGTGTGCAAGAGGGGAAAATCCATTCATTAAAACCCGGGTGGAACTGCAGTGTTTTATTGTACCCTCTAAGCTTTTAGTTTAACTAAGAAACGTACATTTTTGCTGCTTATCTCATCTTGCACAACTCTCATGCTGCCCACTTCAGCAGGAGATATATTAGCTTCTTTGGCTGCTATTGTAAATGTGTAATTGCTCATAATCTTTTCTTTTTTTTTTTTTTTAACCAGACCTTACAGGCAGCTTCTTCCTTTCCTTTGACTTCAGCTTCACTGCTCCTGAGTTTCAGCATGTGGATGTTTGAGCCCTGGGGGTAGTGGGGGGCTGGAGTGGGAGGAGAGGGACAATACCCACCTACCTTTGGAATCTGAAGGAAGCCCTTGGGTTTATGTTTCAGTGCCTTGGGTTGTGAGGTTAGAGATGAGAATGAATGACTGCAGGTAAAACACAGCTTTTTTTGCTCTTATTTATATATGCTTCGTAGTGGCATTTTATATGTGGTTTCTTTAATCACTTTATTCTTTTTTGTGGTTCTTCGGTCTATGATCTGTCCTTCTAGAAACAGCTCTAAAAGCTGAGGATGCAGGTTGCCTTCCTGCAGGCCCCATCACTCCCCAGCCTTCAAGGCATCACATCTTTCTGTTCATTAATTTCTTCCCTCTGGTCACAAAAGAAGTGTACTTGGCTTCTTGACTAAGGTGACTTTATACTCATTTATTTGCAGGCGTTTTCCTGAGTCCTAAGAAGTCAGTGTAAAAGAATTGCCTAAGAGCCAAACTGCTGGAAGAGCCCTGTCTCATATTTCTACATAACATAATGGTTTTGAACTAAAAGAGAGGCAATTCAGAGTAGATATAAGGAAGAACTTTTTTATAATGAGGGTGGTGAAACACTGGCACAGATTGGCCAGAGAGGTGATAGATCCCCAATCCCTGGAAACATCCAAGGCCAGGTTGGATGGGGCTCTGAGCAATCTGGTCTAGTTGAAGGTGTCCCTACCCATGGTCAAAAATAGATTCTCTTTAAAGGCCTCCCTTCCAACCCAAATTATTCTATGATTCTGTAATTCTAAGCAGTTGGTATAAAGGTAAAAATCACTTATGAGCCAAACTGGTCCTCGGTGTAAGAGCCCTGTCTCATTTGCCATATAACATACCAGCCCAATGCCAAAGAGCAGTGATCAAACCACTAATGGGACAACCTGTGATGATACTACACTTCACATTCCTCTGGGATGCCTAAATCATACCAGTCTGTGGGTGCTTCATGCTGCTGCATTCTTCTAACACAGAAGGTCCGGCCCCTGGGAGCAAATTCCTCCCTGGGTAAGTATCATCTTCACTTGCAAAAGCCAAACTGGCTAAAAGGCCGCAGCTTTGCTACTCATCATAGGGATTTTTCACAGAGCAAGTACATCTGAGGATTCCAGACGACATGGTTTGTTGTTTTCAGCCTATAGTTTCATTTACAAGCAAAAGAGAAGTGATGAAAAAATGGTCCTTTGGTAAACATGCCCACAAAAGAAAATATGGGGCCAGATCCTCAGGTACCATAAATCAGCTGTGGTGAAGGAGCAACAGTGATTTACATCAGCTGAGTGTCAGCCTGTAAATCCCCACCGACAACGATGCTGAAAAACAAGCATTTCCAAGCACCAGAGCTATACCTGAGCAATTTCTTTCACTAAACCATGATTCCTTTCTACTCCCTCTTCCCATTCATATGTATATGGAAGGGCTGCTTTGTGCTTTGAGGCTTTGGTGCTGTTGTTGTTGTTCATAACGCCTTATTCCTTCTCAGGGCTTTTCTTTCCCCTTCTTCCCTTGTAATGAAAAGCTCAGTAAAATGAAGTGCCATTCGCCTTCCGTCCATCCCAGGTTTTTGTGGCAGTTCATTAAGAAGAGGGAGCTGCAGGCTCTCGCTGTGGTCTCTGGGCACAGTTCAATACTGTGTGAATTCTTGTGCTGAGATTTACATCTCACATTCAAAAAAGCCCCTTAAATCAAGCAGCCCGTTAGCATCTTCTCGGGCTCTGGGTGCCTGGGAGATAAAACGCCTGCGTGCTAATAGTCAATTCATCACTGAGCTTACAGAGGAATTGCCTTTGCTTGTGTGGGAACATCCTCTGCCCAATGGTTGTGTTCGAGCCTCTCTATCTATTATTTATTTATTTAAAATTCTTTGTCATTTTGCAATGATGCTTTGGCATCTTTAGGCTTGAGCCTTCTCCATGCAGAGCAGCATATGGCTTTGCTGCAAATGCAGCCCTGGCCAATATGCTGGACTTAAAAATCTGTCAGTGCCAGCTTACAAAAATTCTGTGGTACATATGTCAATACCAACTGCAGAAGATTGCAAGGATCATGAGCTTTTTTGTGTTTTCCAAAGGCAAATACATAAACTTTCTGGGAGTCGAGTTACGTAAACACTTGCGATAAATTTATTTCATGACCTGTTGTAGCCCCACAGTCCCCCAGCAGCAAAGCCACCTTTGTGGAGTTCCCACTGTCTCCTGTACTCCATCTGTGCTGCTGTGCACTGGGTGGGGCTCCCATCACAGCTGGTGGGTCTCCCATCACATCTGGTGGGGCACAACATGTGTTCAGTCCTCCAAAGCAGTTGGTCGGGTTTTGTACAGTGAATCCATACTCAATACCAGCCAATTACTTCTCCCCAGGCTAATTCTGTTGCATGTCTGGAGTATTTAGAGCCCAGCACAGACTCCAAACCCCCTGGCCCAGGTACCTGTGGGCTCTCAGCAGGCTCTGCTCTGCAGGTGCCTCCCTCTGCAGGGCTGCCCACCATTCTGTGGGGCTGGGTTGGTGCACTGGCGGCTGCGCCGCGACGTGCCCGCCTGGCAGGGAGACCAGCCTGACCAGCAGCTCCAGTGCCCATCTGTCACACCACCTGTAAGCACAGTAAAAAGGAAGGGAAAAACAAACAAAAAAAATAAGTATTTAGTTCTGAAGTGCTACCTACAGCTGCCTACTTTGGGTGGGAGCAGGGGAGGGAGATGGAGTGGAATGCCAGCAGCAGTTTGGGATTTCAGCTCTGGCTGTAACCTCTCTGGATATGGACTCCCAGCTCCATCCCAGCCTTGCCCAGCACATGGATGGCACTTTGAAACTAGGGGAGATGAATCACCTCAAACACCAACAGCTGTTTGTTTTTATTCTCTGCTGCTTTCAAAGTCTGTGCCTCGGGTTTCCTTTCGCAAAGGGCAGCTGACAGCTCTCCCTGCACCAACTTTGTCACCTCTGACCAAGGCAGAGGGACAATAGTCCCCTAATGTCGTGGAGGTGTAGTGAAAAGTCTGCCTATCCTTTTGGAGATGGGTCATTTCAAGGCTTTTTCATCACAGTACAGACTGAGTTGTCAGGAGCGGTCGATACCAGGGATTATGGCGGCGCTCCTGAATGATGGGAATGCTTGATGGCTGTCATTTACTGTCATTTTTTATTTACTCATCTGGCCTTCATGCCTGGCTTGGGCACTTTATTAATCCAGACAGCACAAATGGATGTGTGTGCTCTTACTTAGTGCTGGGTGGAAAGCTGAGTTTTCCATCTGCTGAAACGTCGTGCTTTAAAAAAACTGAGTTTTGTCTTAAATGAGTTTTGGAACTAAAAATCTGAAACTAAAACTCGCCCATGATTCAGAAGTAGATCTGTCCCTACTGTTGCTAAAATCAGGGAGCAAAAGGCTGGCCTGTGCTCTGCTCTCCATGTGCTGCTTTGGGGGCAGGTCCTGAGCTTTCCAAGCAAATTCCTTGGATTTGGAGGCAGCTCAAAGGACATGAGCTTTTCAAAGAAACCCACTTACAGTCACTGAAGCAAAGCTTTTGTATCCAGCTTCATAACCATCTACCCAGCTCTGCTCAAACTCCTTATCACAGCTTTGATTTTCCAGTGTGAGACCGCAGTGATGAGCACATGGTTGAAGGCCTGGAGCTCTGCCTGGTGGAACTGCTCTGAAGATGGATTTTTCTGCCAGCTTCAAGTGCTGAGATTTGGAATTTTTTTTTGTCATCATCCATCAAGACAAAAATACCCAGAAAGAACTGCTGCTTTCTGGAGATGAAAGAGCATGTTCCAAGCTTGGCTTCTTTTGCCATCCATTTAATTTTTTAGGGTAGTATATGAAATGATAAAGAAAGCATAAATAGAAGCCTGTCACTTTGGAAAAACACTTTTTTTCACCCCAAAAGAGATATTCCCTCCAGTTAAAATGCAACCAGGGGAGGGGCAGGGTGGAAATCTGGTAATGTGGTGATTTTTTACTAAAACAGCATTTCTGGTGGCACATTGTTTGAGCATCACTTCCCAGTGGTTTCACCTGACACTTTGCCCATCCCTTCCCTCCCTGTTGAGATTTGCGCCCTCACCTTTGTAGCAGGCATCCTTAGCAGAATGCCACAAGCCCTCTGGAGGATCATCAGCCTGAGAATGTGACATGGCAGCGAGCAAGGACCAGGTGATGGCCTTGTTTACAGTAATGAGCTGTGTCTTTAGAGTAACACAGGCAGAGCTCACCCCTTGGTGGGCAGTGGGGGCAGCTGGGCCTTGCCAGGGTCCTGCCACCTCAGCTCAGCTCTTTGCAACAACTCAGTAAATCTCCAGCTATTAAACACACCCTCATTTCCACTACTTTATTCATAATAATCCTGAAATCGCAGAACAGTTTGGGTTGGAAAGGACCTTAAAGATCATCCAGTTCCAACCCACCTTGCGGTGGACAGGGACACCTTCAAGTAGAGCAGGTTGCTCAAAGGCCCATCCAATACTTCCAGGGATGGGACATCCACAGCTTCACTGGGCAACCTGTGCCAGTGCCTCACCACCCTCACAGTAAAGAATTTCTTCCTTATATCTCATCCAGACCTACCCTCTGTCAGTTTAAAGCCACCCTCCCCTTGTCCTGAGCTGCTGATTTCAGTCTCTTGGAGGATGGCTCAGGATAGTGCAGCAAAAGCGATACAGAAGTGAAGGCTGGACTGATGCATGGATGCAAAGTGCTGTTGGTTCACAGAATCATAGAAAATGCTGAATTGGAAGAGACCCACAAGGATCATCTAGCCCAGCTCTTGGCCCCACACAGCGCCATCCCCAAGAGTCACACCACGTGCATGACAGTATCATCCAAACATTCTTGAGTTCTGTCAGAGCTGGTGCTGTGACCACTTCCTTGGGGAGCCTCTTTCAGTACCCAACTACCCTTTGGTGAAGAACCTTTTTCTAACATCCAACCTGTGGAGAGGAAAACCCAGTCCCTTGGCTGCCTTTTGCCCTCCCTTGCCGCAGGTGCCCTTCAGGGGTCCTACCTCGGCGCTCGGTGTGCTCACAGGCAGGGCCCCTGTAGCCCGGGCGACACTGGCAGGTGCAGGTGTCTCCCACCAGGATGGGTTCTCCGTTGTTCTGGCACGGCCCACAGCGGCAGGCGTTGAACTCCAACAAGTATTCGTCCAGAGCCCGTTTCAGGTTTTGCCGCTTGCTTTCCATGTCACCAAGGTTGCTCCTGCGGAGAATTTCGTGGATGGGCTGCAGCTGCATAGGATGGAGATGGATGGCATGGAAATAATTTCAGATGGGCATCAACTGAGGTGCTGTGACATTGCTGGATAAACTCAGGACTCAGGAAAAACCCATTTGTCTTCCTTGACAGCTGCATGTACATCATGCAAATGTGTTGCTGCGACTGATGGGCCCCAGTGAGAAACCACCGTTCCAAAACCTTCTTCATCTTAGAGTTTTGTGCGGGATTGGCTTCTCTGGACATGCTTTGGAGTTTTAGTATGGATTCAAATGATAAATTAAAACACCCCAGTAAGCCCATTTTTTTGACTGATTTCTTAGTGCTGTCACAATCTCTGAGATTCTTGCATGCTTTTTGCCTTTTTGAAGAAAATGTTTTGGTAAAAGCTTTGAACAGAGGGTCTCAACAAAATTTATTGCCAGCCTACCACTTACAGTGGCCAGGTTGTGAAATATCCAGTAAATGCTGAGAATGAAGAATTTTGCCTATGTAGTTTTTGCCCTTTGACATAGTGAAATTTACTGTCATGATGTAATGAAATAATATTGTAGTCTACAGCTTTAAGAATATAACTTGCTCATCATCTTTCCAGGAGGAAAATCCAGTTCCTATCAGACAGCAAAAGCAGTCCAGTTTGGGCAACTGATAATTATAACTTGGCCAATTGAATAGTAATATTCAAATGAATATTAAACCTAAAAGCTCAGGGCTGTCTGAGGACACTTATTTATATTTGTCCCCCCTTGCATCTGTGCAAACACTGCCTGTGTAGGTCGGGAATCGGTGGAAACCATTCCCGGAGAAAAGCTGAGCATTGTCTCATTGCACAAGGCGCAGTGCAAGTGATTTGTGCGGAGGATCAGGATCAGCTGAGCTTTGGGAAGAGCTCTTAGGCAAATTTGCACAAGCCTGTTTAACAAACTAAGGCAGCTGCAGATAACAGCTGCTGAAGTGGACACAAGCTCTTACCAGCCTCAGGTTGCAGAGTGACTGCTCAGCTCTGGAGCAGCAAACAGAGAGGTCAACACTTGGTTTACTGGAAAATTGCAATAGATTTTGCCTAGGATTGATGGGAACTTGTGCAGAAAGGTGAATAACCTGCAGCTGGAACTGAAAGTGCTTCTACACTATCAGAGCTCTCCGCCACCAGGGTGCTGCCCAGGAAGGCTTGCACAGTCCTTCATGCCCTGCCGATAACAGAGACAATTCTCAGATTCGTTTTCCCTTCTCCCACTCTCTGTCAGAGCTTTCAAATGTGCTTTCAGATGAAGACAAGAGGGATAGAAGTGGCAGCATGTCCCTGCCATGATGGAGGTCCTTCTTCCACACCCCACAGCTGCTCTCCTGGAGCAGAGCAGTGATCTTGGCATCTTTGGGCACATGTGGTACTGCTGACCACAGCTGAGGAGTTGTGGCTCTGCCATTTCTGGCCCTTGACTGTTTATAAGGTTGCTGTTCTCTCTCCCTTTTCAACTCTGCTTGCATCCATCTTCTCCGCATTTCAGAAGCCCTATAGGATGTTTCAATGATCTTTCCATTTTATGGGGCATCTGCTGAAACAAACGGGAGAGTAGAGCTTTGCTGATTTTTATGGCAATGGACCATTTTTTGGAGCATGGAGAACGACAGAACCCACCTGACAAAGCAGCCAGGAGATCCCTGCTTTGATGCTCCTGAGGAGGGGCTGTATATGCAGAGACTTTACTGGGGGCATTCAAAACACTTTCCCCAGCCCCTTTCTAGTCCCCTGCTTATACAGGAGGGTGGACAGCATCAGGGGGAATAAAAGGTATGAATGCAACACAATTCATTGTGAAGCTGTTTAGGAACACATCAAAAACTTAACTCGGCACTAATCCAGCATTAAGCTCCTTGTCCGTGTCCCTGTGGATGCAGTCGGTGGGAGATGTACTCCCCATTGTGAAATGAATAAGAGGTTACCAGATCAGTGGCCCATTACATTTAATCTTGTTCTGTGATGGGATCACAATAAAAATACGAAATGATCTGCTCGACTACACTTTCATTCCTTATAGTGGCAGAGTTTCTTCAACTGCAGAAAAGCCTTACCTCAAAATCAATAACAGCAGGATTATATTTTAATGACCTTCCCCAGCGACGATACATATTGCCGTCCCAACTGTTTAAGAGCCCTCCACTGTAACTTGTATCTCCCCCTCTGATCCGGGGAATAATATCTTCCACAACTGCACTGTGGCTCTTAGCATCTGAAAAGTTGAATTACACACATATTATTTAGTTACTCTTTCCACACATGCACTGGGCTCTGCCTAATGGAGGTGAGATCAATCGTGCCGGGCTCTATCAGAGAGCTGCCTCCGGGAATCGATGGCAGCTCCGTGTTCCCTGCCTGCGGGGTGAGCCCCGCCACCTTAGCACAAGGTGGTCTGTGACAAGCTGGGCATCCCAAATGCTTTAAGCTGATAAGACCTGAAGAACCTGCACACCTCCAGCCTTGGTTTCTAGTTAGGACATGGGCAATAGATCATGCTGTCTACAGCTCATTAAGTAATGTACAAATCTGGCGTTTCCTACCCTCTCTGGGTACTTTTTGTAGTCAATGTTGACTTTTTTACCACTTTCACAGAATCACAGACTATTCTGAGTTGGAAGGGACCCACAAGGATCATCGAGTCCAACTGTTAAGCCAATGGCCCACATGGGGGATTGAACCCATGACCTTGGCATTATTTCCGTGTTGCCTTTGCCAGGCATGCCCAGTCTGTCATTGCTGTAGGGACTGCAGCCTTCCAGCCACCCTTCTGCCTCTATTTACACATGTTTCTAATCCGAGGACTGCTACATTCATTCCTGCTCTTTAAAGAGCCCCTTCTGGGGACCTGGACCCAAGGTCCCACCATGTCTGGGGGATGGCACCAGAGCTCCCTCCTTCATTCCTTTTGTGACCCTACTTGACTCTCCATGCCCAAGTGACCAGAAGAAATAACACAAGATGCCTTAACAGACACCTGCCCTGCTCTCATACCAGTTTTCAGAAATCCTTTCTTTTTGCATTCAGAGTATAACACAGCTGCATTCAGATCCAGTTTGTGCTCGCTGGCTGTAAGGCCAAGTGACAGGCCAGTACAGGCACTGATCTCCTCAGCTCTGATGTCTGCAAAACAAAAAGGAAACAGGTACATTCAGTGACTCATACTGAGCAGATGTTCATTTTCCCACTTGTTTTCTTTTTTCTATCATTGAAGAAAACATTCAGTTATTTTCATGGCCTGTATTTCAAAGCCAAGAGCTATTCAGTGCAGAGGACAGTGAAGAAACCAGTATTTCATTGGGGTATATTGAGCCTGTCATATAAGAGGTAAGTAGGGAAATGTCCTAACTGTAAAAATGATTTCCTTAGAAAATATTAGAAGTAAAGATCTTAACACAAGGCTTCAGGCATGTATGTCCTTGTTTGATCTATATACTTAAAACCAAACTATTATTTATTTTTACAGACTAACTCATAATTAGGATAAAGCTGGGATCAGCAGCTGAAATCAATAGATCTTTGCCAATTTTCCTAAACTCAGGATCTGCCCCACCTGTTAGTGGCTTAAGTAGCATCCTAAGTAGTAACTTGCAAAAAGTCTGCGTGCTGAGAGCTGCCAGAGCCTCCCTGCTGTTGGGCTGCTGCCACCAGCACTGCTACATACATCAAGAAAATATGTAACTGGAGACCCATGAAGTGACTGCAGAGGGGAGAAGGGAACTAATGAGGTGGTTTCACCAAGGTAAGCAATGTGCATATTTCATACAGCCTGGTTTTATGTAAGCACTTCTGTGTACTGCAAATATAAGGCTGTCCTCTTTAGTAGTTAAAAAGTCCATTGATTTCTATAAATACAGGTATTGTAAGTCATAGATAACTTTTCTATTGCTCTTTTTGTCAGAGGACCTTAAAGTATTTTACAAAGGAGCCTGGTGACCAATACCATGGCATTGAAAGGGAGTCACTGAGGTCAGTGGGGTTTGTGCATTGTGGGTTAAAGCTCTGAAGACTGAACCTGGAGCACTGTCTGCTGAACTGCCTCACCCCAGCACTAGGGAGCAGTGTCTTGTCTTGCTATGGGTAAAACACCCATAGCTCTGGTTTCACACAGTCATAGAATGGTTTGGGTTTGAAGGCACCTGTAAAGGTCATGTAGTTCATTCCCCCCTGCGCTAAGCAGGTTCACCTTCAACTGGATCAGGTAGCTCAGAGCCTCAGCCAACCTGACCTTGGATGTTTCCAGAGATGGGTCATGCACAGAGTAAATTAGAAAGACTCTTCATATATTCTGATTAATTAAAAATGCAGCAGTAAATCTTATCACTTGAGCACATTTAACTATCACACCACCTCTCTGGGCACCTTGTGCCATTGCCTCACCACACTCATTGTAAAAAATTTTTATTTCATCTGAATTGATTCTCTTTTAGTTTATACCCATCACCCATTGACCTGTCACAACAGGCCCTAGTAAGAAGTTTGTCCCCATCTTTCTTACAGGCCCCTTTTTAGTACTGGAAGGCCACAATTAGAGCACGTGAAACCTTCTCTTCTCCATGCTGAACAAATTCCCTCTGCCTCTCTCTCTCACAGGAGACATCCTCCATCCTCTAATCATTTTCATGGCCTCCTCTGCACTCACTCCAACAGTTCCATGTCTTTCCTGTACTGGAGACCCCAGAGCTGGACACAGAATCACCTCCCCACCTCCTTCAACCGGCTGCCCACGCTGCTTTTGATGCAGGCCAGGACACACACTGGCTTTTCTGGTCTGTGAGTGCACATGGCCAGGTCATGTCCAGCCTCTCATTTTCCAGCCCCCCAAGTCCTTCCTGTGAGGGCTGCACTTAATCAGTTCATCCCCCAGCCTGTGTTGACACCAGGACCCTGGACTTGGCCTTGTTAAGTCCATGGGATTCACGTGGGCCCAATTCTCAAGATGTCCAGGTCCCTCTGGATGACGTCCTGTCCTTCAGGCATGTCAACCGCTGTACTTGGATTGGTGTCACCTGCCAAGTTGTTCCCTTCTGCAGACTCTGCAGGAGATGCTCACTGGAGCCACATGTGGGGCACAAATCTGCTCCTTGGCTTGGTGGGTCCCCCGCAATGGGCAGAGGTGCTCAGCATCCCAACAAAGGTGCTACAAGTCCTGGATTCAAACTGGGGAGAGCTGGAGCATTCTCAAGACTTCAGTGGGAATCACATCCCATTGCAGAACTGGGCCCTTGAGAAAGATTAAATGTGTAGCACTCAATTACTTGCACTAAACTGTTCAACAGTTGTAAACACAGTGGGTAAAGTTCATTCACCCAAAGCAGTGTGAGTGATTGCTTATACTGGTGCTGGAGTGCCATAAAATTAAACTTGAGGAACACCCTGATTAATTGATTTGCCATGGTTCCCATTGAGTAATTATGTTCAGTGAGGGTCTGTCAATACAATTCGCTATTGGTTGCAGCAAGATTGGGTCTTGATAAATGAAAAGTGGTTATCATTGCAAAAGGGTGGTCATAGTAAATATTGGCACTTGAGGGGGAGCCCTGATAGGGTTTTTTTTTTATATGATATAATTTGCGATAGTTAAATGTGCTCCAGTGATAAGATTTACTGCTGCACTTTGAATTAATCAGAATATATGAAGACTCTTTCTAATTTAGTCTGTGCATAATGTTTCTCCCATAAATGTTCTTGTAATGTGTGAACACATTATACTGTTTTCTGCTAAATAATAGAACCATAACAATCTATTTTAAAAACAAGTAATGAAAAATATTGATGGCAGAGCAACAAGGGACTTCATTCTGACATATGTGTTTATTTCACTCATGACCACATCCATATAAGCCCTTGCAGCCTGAAAGATAGAAATGGGTCTGGCAGTGAAACTGCAGTCCTGAGCTCTGCAGTGAATTGTGGTCTATTCCTGGGTATCTAAACAGAAAAGGTGATTTTATCTTCAAAATTCAGGTTTCCTAAGTGCTCAAAGTCCCGCCCATGTCTGTGCTGAGCTAAATGCTCGGTGACCATCTAAGCTGTCTCTCATTTAGGGAGGACTCAGCCAAGGGATCTTTTTCCTGGGCATGTGTTTTAGTCACTGCTCTATGAAAAAAAAGGAGTATTCTCTCTTGCACAGTATTTGACACACAGACCCACGGTCAAGGTGGGCTCTCAGAATGCAGTGGCTGGTCTAGAGCAGGAATTACGTTGCTCAGCCCTGTGGGGACTCAGCAGTGCATCTCCAGCTGTCTGCAGAGCTTCAGACTCATCTTGGGAAGCTCTAATTTCAAGATTTGAGCACTTATATCCTGATCCTGACCATTCCTCAGGGAAGGAGGATAATCCTTTTGCAAACACAGCCTTCAAGCATGGTTGTGATCAACATTAGAAAAATCAGGGATTTTTTACTAAATGCTTTCAGACCATGGCATATCAGACACTTGCAGGTGGGTCCTTCTGGGTCACTGTTGTGAGACACAGAGCGTTGCTGATTTGGTAAATGTGGACTCTCTAGCAGAGCCTGGATTAGGATGAAAATTACATCCCTACTGGGGCACATTTTTGTCTTTTGCTGAACTTCAACATCCTTCTTTCCTAAGAAAAGGCATCTTGTAGCAGTAAATCTCCTCCTTTTAAATACAGCAAGCCCAAGATAAAGCAAAATAATAGCCTTCCTCCACATGCTCTTGATTCATTCTTCCTTTGAAATTGGCAGCCTGCTTCCTGAAGACTTGCTTGCCAAGACCTTGTTCACTTCTATATCACTCACTCTTCAAAGGCAAGAAATGATTTCAAGAAGCATCACATTTCCAAACATTAGAGATTTGGGAACTTGATGAAAATTCTCTGAATCAGTGATTTCTTGTGGAAAAATTGGCATAGTTAACTCTCAGTATATGGAGAGCATAGTTATCCTAGTGCTGCTGGTACCAAACCATTTCAGACCAGGGGCACAATTTGGGGCAGAACCATGGGAATTAATGGAATTAATGGAATTGCAGCAATTTGCACCAACTGCAGAAATTTGCACATGTTGTCAAATATCACAATTTCCTTCTGCATAAATGTCCAGCCTGGAGTTACCAAGGCAGTGGTACCCTCAGCAGAGTGGAGTGATGATCCTTAGAGCAACTGGGATCTATTGCATTGTTGACACCTTTGCAAAAGATGACAATCTGGTTAGTGTACTAAAATGCCATATTATTGTTCTGAACATCATGTTTTTGATTAGGAAAAATGTTATGCTTTGTCTCACCAGTAATGGCCATTCCTGCACTCTAGGCATCTGCAGTGGGTATTTTATCTATCTGAGATTTAGAGGTGTGGCTCTCCAGCCTCATACACTGTAATTTCTTGAGAACTGCAGTTAAGAGAGGTCTGTTAGTTTTCAGATATGACAATGAACAGAGTGAAGTGGCAGAGGTACTGCCAAGTACAGTGTGCTATTTCCAGTTACAGAAAATTGCAGCCTTCACTATGAACAGGCTAAAAAGTGAGTGGGCTGGCTTGTACTGTGGATGAGTTTGCAAACCTTGAGCATTCATGAGAGTAAAGCGATAAGAAATTGGAGAATAGTAGCAAGTGACACTGAAAAAATGGAGAAGATGCTCAGATTCCTTCTCTAAATTACCAAAACCTTACCCAAATCCTTCTGAAATTAGATCAGGAAGTACATTTTTTGACACTCAAGCCAATCCCCCACTGTGCAGTGCATCCATCTTGTGAATGTGTGGATACCCCTATGGCATCCCCACTGTGTAGTTTTGGGTTTGTGATAAATATTTGTCTATCACATGCTGGGACAGGCCAGGCAGCTCAGGAAAGAGGTGCTGAGGAGCACCCACCCTCACAGGGTCGAGGGTGGAGCTCCACCTCAATGGCACCAGGTTGGAAATACCTGGTTTGGAGCAGAAAGTTGTGAGCAGAGAATATCTTCTCGTTTTCTAACCTTTTCTTCGCATTTCCTCCTTATTAATGACAAGGATGTACTCAAAGATGCCTCCCATAGTGCCAGATGTCACGAAATGGGTGCCATAGTCATTGATGAATTTGGCATACATGCCATAGTTGTAGGTGTCTGGAAGCTCCTGCAGGGAGAGCAGCACATCTTCATCCAAAACAATGTTGTCCCTTCTCATCTTGAAACGGGCTGTCTGCACCTTTGTCACAGCTCTAATGAATGCAAGATCCTGCAGGCCAAGAAAAGAGAAGCTGCAGTCAACATTCATTTAAAAAAAATAATTTTCTAGTTTTTAGGCTAGCAGAGGAAAGCCCAAGTCTCTGACTGCCAGTGTATGTTGAAGGCATGAAAACAAGCCCAGGCTGAAATGAAATAAATGGCAATTAATTTTTCAGAGTCTCTTTCTGAGGTGCCGTGGAGGTGAAGGACAAAGCTGTGGGGTTGGATGGTACGAGGTTTGTTACTGATGTGTGAATAAAATCAGAGTCAGGCTCCACAAGATTCTACCCCATCCTCTGTTTCTGATACTTCTTTTCCTGATTTCCTCTCCATAGTGTTTATTCCCTTTTGCTTTTTTCCCAGCCTCAACCCGTGACGCAGGACAAGGGTCAAGGCAAGCTCAGCCCAGCTGTGGGGAGATACCCTGGCCAGGAAGATGCTGATGGGGGAGCATTTCCTGGATATACCACCAGATCCACAACTCCATGTCTAGATTAGTCATTGTCTCCAGACAAGGCGCCAGTGCGGCCAGAACAGCCCTTCAAATGATTCCTCCAATAACTGATCATCATTTAGCTGCAAACATCGTGTGAGTCTGGACAAGGGCACAGTAAATACTATAATGGTGCTCATTTCAAACAGCTTTTAAGGGCATTTTAACTCAGAACACCATCAAAGTAATTCTTCTTTATTGTTTTCTGTCAGCAGCCACGAGAGAAGTGGAGATGGGGCACGGTAAATGTGGGAAATACCAGCACTCATGTTATTAGATTGGAAAGAGGTCATCACAGCTAGTCCATGATGTAAACCTGCTGTGAGAAGTACACCCTATTACCAGGTACTATTTTTCCAGCATGGTATTTTAACCTCCCATGAAAAATAGCATATTTCCCCCTCATAAGGCAGCTTGTATTAATTTGAACAAGATATATTTGCTATTGGTGGCCTTTCCCTGAGGTCTATTGTTTGGATCAGCATCTTGATCTTTCCTCCTCCCTCATCATTGCTTTTAAGCATTTTTTTATTTATGTGCTCAATGTAGCCATGAAACAGGATGGGGTGAGATGATACGTGTTGTGGCACTCCGTAACTCAATTTTATTCTCACTCCCTGTTTGCTAAAACATACGAAGAACAACAAACAGGATTACTAACGATCATACATTTGCAATTACATGATCAAATTAAGGTACAATTACTCTGTGTTAAAAGATGCAATTGAGAGAATAAACTGACGTAAGTTATAGCCAGACCATGCGATGCACAGATGATACAACTGGAGTTTATGCAGCACTCATGGGGTTGGGTTTTTTCACCTTTGCAGTGTATTCCGTGAAATTCTTCAGGGATCCTTTGCCACTTGATAAAGTGAGGCCCAGGTTTACCAGCACATCCGAACCTGCAGGGCCAATTCCAATGGTAAAGCCCATTGTTTTGGATTTATCACGTTTAAGAGCATCAAGCAGATCCTTTGAATCATCGTAAAACTCAAAAGAGAATCCAGAATCAGCGTGAGCCTAAAAGGAAAGGAGCAGGCATTAGTTTTTCAGGTACTTCCCTTTCTTTTGAGCCTTCATTTCTTCAAGGAGCTGATAGTGCCTCTGTTGAAGCCGGTGGTGCTCCTGACAGCATCAGCATTGACTTCAATGGATGTGGAATAAGGAATTAAGTCACGTGACGTTTCATTTGGAAAATTATTGAGAAATGTGGATAAAGCCAAGCATTTTGCTCCATCCATCTCCAAGCAGGGGAGAGGTTTGTGTTTAGCCACTCAAACCCAGAGCTGGAATGGTACCTATTAAGATAGCTTGACACTTCCCATTATAACCCCCTCCTTCCAGTTCCTTCCAGCTCTGCCAAATCCTAAAGATTTGGACTGAATTTTTTCTCTCCAGCCTGCTTCGGGATGAATTTATTTAGGAAAAAACCCCGACAGCCATTTACGGTGGCCAGACTAGAAAATAAACATTGTTTTGCCTCTGTTTTAGAGAAGTGACCTTTTCCTTGACAGCTCTACTTTGCTGGCATGTGCAATTGAGCAGCCTTGCTGAATCTGGGCTGTGCCATTTGCCAGCTCTGTAAAAAGCCAGCCCCAGTGTTGAACCTGGGGAGTAAGGGCCACAAGAGACTCTGCCTGCTGGGAGGACATGAAAGATACTTGCATTCAGTCCGTGGCCGTAGTATTTCCCAGGAATAATGTGTTTTCATTCATTCATGTCAGAAAGCATAATGGATGTTTAACAGTGTGGCCGAGGCACCCACTTAAGATGTGGGAGACCCGATTTGAGCCCTTGCTCTACTTAGGTCAGCCTCCAAAGTCAGATGTGACCTGAGGTATTGTGATACATGATGATAGATTTCAAGATCCCTGTCTCACTCAGAATTTGGATTTCTGGCCCTTGTAGCTGTGCCACAGACTTAAAATGCTTTCAAAAATTGAACTAGTAGCATCATTACTGTTTTACACATGGTCAGCTTCATCCCTAGAGAGGCAAGTGGCTTGTGCAAGCTCTACAGTTCATTAATAGCAGAATTTAAAGAAAACCCATTTCTCTTGGCTCTGACCAGGCTGGAGTAAGCAGTGACAATGTCTGGGTGATAAAGTACGTTAGTTCCTTGATGTGCCATAAACCAGCATTTATACCATCGATTGCCTGTTGTCTCGGGAACAGCTGGGGAAAAGTACCTTGAAAGACAACCTACAGTGAATGATAAAATGTACCTGGTATCTCTGTAGGAAGTTTGGCTCTTTGCTGGGAAATGATTGCTGAGTTTGGCCCCCCCCAAGGCACTTACTAGGAACTGGTATATGTGAAAGTTGTAAGGTTTGCGGAAATACTTCTCGTCGTCTCCGTAGTACAGGCGCTCACAGGCCGCGTCGTACTTCAGCTCCCGCCACTCTCCATTGTAAACAGACTCACAGTGGCCTCCAAAAAATCCAGGATCATATATAAACTGTCTCTCTTCCTGTGTTAGGATATTGTATCTTGCAAAGAAATAGCATTCAGAAAGTTATGCATTGCTCCTGTTTTATTTTCTCAACGGTCTCAGTCACAGGTTCTCCAGACACTACAGGTTATCTATCCCCAGGTCTCCTGAGGAATTTGAATAACACTAAATATTGGGTTGGGTTTGCTATCTCCTTGCTTTCTCCTTCCCAAACAGACATTTTATTTCTTAGACGTTCATTTGGACTTATATGCTGGAAATGGAAGGAATCAGTTAAGTAGTTCAGCCCCTGCCAGCACGTACAGTTATGAAAGTCCCAAAGTCCTGGAATTCCTCCAGGTCCCCCTTGAGCCTAACACATCTCACTGTCACAAAGTGCTTCCTGGCATTCCATATAATTATTTTCTATCTTAATTTCATCTCTTTCGTTTCAATAATGATTCCATTTCTCAGGGCAGTTAACACCCTCCCTAGACATGCCGTCAGCTTGTGCTTTGCCATGTTCTCACTTATTATTTCCTTATTCCTCCTTCCTCCCTCTCTCCAGCCCTCACAGCTGCTGCCCTCTGAAATCCCTTCCATTACTTAGCATTCCATATAATTCCATGGCCCGAAGTGAAACGGTTATTCAAAGCAGACAGCAGCATTGCTCTTCACAACAGGGAATCACCTTTAAAGCTAAGGCAGTAAACCCCATTGGTTTTGTGTGTTCTACAGGAGAAACACATCAGAGCAGAATTAAATAGATTTCTCAATGAAAATTAATGCATGTCTTGAAAAACTTTTGATGGACTCTCTCAGGCCCTGGGCCAGAGAGACATTTATCTCATGGACTCCAGAGAGCGTTGGATGGAGCTGATGGAAAGGTTATCCAATGGCTGACTACAATCCCATACTATAGTCCATGCTCATAGAATCCTAGAAGGGATCCTATGGGTTGGAAGGGATCTTAAAGATCACCTCATTCCAACCTCCCTGCCATGGGCAGGACATGTTCTCCAAGTGAAACTGAGCAGTATCTTGGTTTAAACGCAAGATTAACAAGATTGTCCCAATGCACAGTGTGCCTTTCAAGCTGTACTGGATTGCTCTTTTGCATGTATTACCCAATCAAAATTTGAGACTGAAAAGGGAAACACTTCTTCATGGATAGGAGTATTTACCCTGCAAAGATTTATGTGGAATTCAGGCTTCCTGCCTTAAATCTGTGCTCTGAAGTCCTAAATCATGGAGTTAAATCTCCTTGAGGAGGAATGCCATCAGGATGCTGCATCTCAAAAGTCTGCTGTTTGCTTTGATATATTACTTTTATCAACTGGAGAAAGCTGTGAGATAACTGGGATATGTTTTTACAGGAGTAGAAAGAGACCATCATAAGTACAGTGTGGCTGGGAGAGGCCAAGGTCAGATAGTAAATCCAAGACAGGATTTGAAATAAAAGCTGGGATGAACCCTCCTGCCTCCCTCATTGCTACCCACAGTTGCATGGGACAGCACCTCTTCTTCAGGTTTTGCACAGCACCCTGTCAGTTCATGGATCACTGCTATTGCTAAGGAAGAGCAATAGAAGAGGCTTAACCCTATTATGATTGTGTGAGTAGCAGCTATTGATTAATTACTCACCCTTGGACTGCTTTTTCAGACCCTGGGATTGGGAACAGATCTTTACAAGGGCTTTCAATATCTTCATCCTCACAGTTCTCCTCATCAGAGCCATCTCTGCAGTCTGTCTCTCCGTTGCACACGAGGTGCCGTTTGATGCAGCGACCTGAAGTGCACAGACAGGTGATGGCTTATGTGCCCTTCAGAAATCCTTGCTGGCAGCTTGCACTGCTTGGGCTCTTTTTCACCCATATCTCAGGGCCACAAGCAGTCATACTGGGTGTTAAACACAGTGCTCTTCAAGTGGGAACTTGCTTTTCCAAGGTCCTTGGGGAAGGTTTCCCTTTGCGGCCGAGAGTGACCACAGCTCCGAGTCCAAGCTGGCCACTCCCTTGAGGTGGAAATCAAGATGAGGTCACCTCACTGTCTGGGCTTTATTATCTTAAATTATGCTCTTGGAAAGTTGCTATAGGAGTAGCTTTTTTACTTGGCTTAAGGTAAGTCAACTCCGTTTTAATAGAGTGCAATTTTGCCTCTGCTCATTGCAGGAGGTTTTTGAGGGGGTTATTGCAACACTTAAGAGTGCAAGAATGGATGTTTGCAGGAAGGGCATCTTGGAAGGGCTTTTGCTTCTGGGAGTGAGGAGAAAGCCTTGACATGACAATCATGGCAGAAGGGATCTGGCACTGCTGCACTTGCCTTGATGGAGTGATGATGACCTGCTCCAGCTGCTGAGCTGGTTGCAGAGCTGATGTGTGGTTCTAAATTTCAATATAATTTTCATTAAGTGCTCAAGATGGAAGTTTGAGCCATTTGTGTGGATAAAAAAAATCTGTCAAGGCTAGTCAAACTTTCAGAGAACAGGCGTATCATATCCCAATCCTCAGAGCTGGGGATGGCTAAAAATAAATAAATCACCCCAACAGATTGCTACTTGGATTGATGATTGAACTATGTCTCTAGCAGGGGAGAAAGCTGTGTGTTGTGGGAGCATTGTGCCCATGGAGGGGAGTGCGTGTGTGTGTGTGTAGCACAGCAGTTGGAGCAGAATATTTCTATTCTCTTTGTTCCACTGAAAAATTAATACTTTTCCATGTCACACAGCCTTCTTTTCTATCTAAATCTGCGTGTAACATGGGTGNGGGGGAAACAGAGGGGAAATTTCCTGCTTTCCCTTGCACATTCACCATCCTGCTGCGTGGTTGGCAGGGCATTGATACCACCCCAGGGCTGCCCACCCAGGAGCAAAATCACTTTGGCAGGAGTTTGTGCCTGGTTCACTCACCTGTTTCCTTGCACCCAAAGTCCTTCCCACAGCTGGGGGGTCCAGTACACGTTGTCTCAGCATGACAAGCTCGCTCATCCCAGAGGTGTCCTGCACATCTCTGCCCTGCAAATGCCGCCGGCTGCACCAGCCTCCGGTACCGGTGCTACACCACAGGAGAGACAACCACTCGTATCCCCCCCAGGCACCACCTCCATGGGCTATACAGCAATCAAACTACCATTTTTATCTATATTCCTGCTTTTTTCATGTGGCCCAAAGACTTTTTATGTGGTAAATGGAGAGGGAGAGTTAGCAGAGTGGCGGGACCTCAGATTTGCCTGATGTTTATACGTGAGAATTTAGAGGGTGGAATGACTGTTTTTAAAATCTCTCTTCTGTATTTTATGGCATTTTTCCAGTTACACATGCTTTGTCCTGGAATGTAGCAGGCTCACATGGACACAGACACTAATTATAACACTGATCCTGCAACATTTCTAATGGATTATTAATGAGAATTGCTGCTCTTTAAACTAGGAAGGGGAAAAAAAGAACAGGGAAAGAGAGAAGAGCCAAAAAATTTACTGATTATAAGCACAGGAACAAAAAATGCAGGGACAACAAACTCAATAGGAAACAAAATCATATCAGATATTTGAAAGTAAATTCTAAAATTATGATGATGTGAAATTCTATAAAAAATTGAGAACAGGAGCAGACCAGTGAAGTTTGCTCCTATTTCTTTTCATTGGAATATTTGCATTAAGAATCAGGTGATACTTAGTTAAATCTGAGATAGAAAAGGAAGAAAGTCTTGGGCAAATATCCTGGCCTGATTCTTCCACCATTTTCCTTGATTTTACTTATTCTGTTCTGCCTCAAAGAAATTTATTCCCCAGTTTACACCAGGGTAAGTAAGAACCTCTCAAGTAGAGGAGCATCTCCATCATATTTGGATGGGTTTACTGGATGCTTCGGAATGATGAATATGTATAATATATATATAATTAATGTGTGTACATCCTCATCACAGACACATCTGAAGATAAATGAATACGTTACAGTGGATCCTTACTTTTCTCTCTTGGCAAGGAAAGCAATCCGTCCATCCTGACCACTGGCTCAGCTGACAGTCAACAGGAGCTGGAGAATTAACATCTCTGCTGCTTCTTCTAAGGAGGGGAAGAGAGAGCAGTCTAAGGTCTTTGAAGCTAAATTTTAAAGAAGGCTGGAGGCTAGAAGGGAGAAAATTATCTCTGTCTGTGTTTTTCCACCAGGAATCTCTGTTGTAAGAAGTGGGAAGCATCCCTTAGCAGAGGTGACTGTACAACCCAAGATGCCCCATCCAAGTATTCATCAGAATTGATCATGGGCCACAGGTGCAGTGCCTGAGGATTTAGTCTTGGATTTCCTGCTCTCCCTAGAAATCCTAGCTCTATCCAATTGGTAGATTTAAAATTATAATTAAATATATATACATAATATATATGAGAGCAAACACACTGAGTAAACCGAAGTGTCATGAACAGATGGGTTTTAAAGCAAAGCTTATTTTTTGGCTTTCTTTTCAGATGCACATCACAATCTCCAGCAGTAGTGATGTTTATCCCCTTGGGCCTCTTTTGAAATCTATTGATTTCACTTTTTGTACACCAATGTGAACTCATGGTCAGTATTTTTCCTGCTAAGTGTGAAATCAGGTTCTGATTCCCATGGGCTTTGTGGAGTGGTGGGAATGGCTACAGCAACAGTGCTGAGAAAACAAGGTACAAAGGATGTTGACTAAAACTTTGTTGGTTGTCTATTTCTAAAACAAAACACACAAATTCTGAGAAGAAGAAAATAACTAAAGGAAGAGTACAAAAGCAGAAAATGGCAAAGGTACTGTATCTCTGTGGCCCTTGGATAAGGCTCTGCCCATGCACTGAAACCCAGTATATAACAGGAAGAAAATTCTTCTCTTTCCTCACAGCCCACTCATTATGATCTCTATTTCTGTCCTAACTCCTACAGCCTTTATTTGTATGATGCATTTCTTTGTCTTGAGGAGCAATCTGTGGTGTGCTGATACAACTCAGTGTTTGCCACAGCCTTCAAAGCATTTTAAGGAGTTATTCCAAGTCAAAACATCATCATTACTATTATTATTTTGGTGATTAGCTAATGAGCAGTCTGTTTTACTTACAAGACTGCAGTCCAAAGAAAAATATTGATAATTAGCAGAGGTATGGAGCACATTGGGGATTCATCAGAGGCTGTTGAAAAGAGACTTACTAAATGAAAGCCACAACAGCTCAGTGAGGGAGCCTGTGGATGCAGATCATTGTGCAAGATAAAACCCCACTGTAACTCCAGGAAAACAACAGGAACCTGCAGACAAACAGAGCTGGAGGACACACAAGTATTGATGCCTTTTTGCTCTGACAGGAGGATTTGTGGGCTATGTCCTTCAGCACTTCGCCAAGTACTTAATTGGCTCACCTTCGATTGGATTTTACATTTACCTCTTCATTATTCTGCCTTGTTTGATAAGTTCATCAAACATCAAAAATCTCGTCTTTGTTCATTTTCAAAAGGGATTATCAGAATAAGCCTTCATAATTAAGTGTATCACTACCAGGTTTTTTCCTTTCTGCCTTCTCCTTGTCTCCATGTTCCAATTATCACTGATACTTTTTTTGATCCTTCTAAATCATATTTGCCTTTACAACAAGCCTGAAATTAATAGCTGTAGAAAAAAAATTCCAACCATTTTCCTATCATGACACTATAGCTTTAGAAAAAAAGTAACTTGTTTATTCATTTCCTTCAAAGCCCAAGTGACACTCACATAGGTTAATAATATTGTTCACGGGAAAAAATTGAGGTATGAGGATCTGGCTTGGATTGAAAATTGGGTTATTCACATGCACTTGTTAACTTCACGTTGTCAAATGTAAAATAATTATCATGAAAAAGAATATGAAAAACTATTAACTCATAAATCATCCCATATGGAGAATTCATTTCAAGTGCCCAAACCCAGTATGGTAATTTCGGTAAGGAAGTTTAAGAGGGCTTAATAGTCATCTGTAAAAGAAAAACCGTTGTGCAAACAGTTCCTTTAAGAAGGAATTACGATCCTGAGCTTGGGCTTTGGACCATTGCCAGTATTTTTTTCCTGGTTGCTGTTTACAGAGAGAGCCCGGTGTGCACATGTCTCAGGTTGGGGCAGAACTGATGGGCTGACTGACATGCTGGTAATTTCTACATGTAAAGTTGGAGATGGAACAGACTTACCTTTGGGTAGGCAGTGCCTTAACCTCCTTGCATGCTGTTGCTGTGGCCTGGCCTGCTATTAAATCCAGAAAACATATAGACAGGATCAAAGGAGAGAGCTGACATGGGCTCCACCACATTGTTTTCCCATATGTAAATGTTTGCTATAGATCAGCTGCAAACAAAAGCCTGAAGTTTTGGGACTGCTGAGGAAGCACAGAGCCCACCAGCTTCCAAAACGCTGCTGTAAATCATTGACAACAGCATAGATCGAATCACAAAGAATCAGGACACATCCCAGAGGCCTTTGCCCTTTTGGAAGCAAATTCCTGGTTTTCTGGCAAGGAAATATATTAAACTGTGCAACTGTTTCCACATTGAAGTCAATCAAGTCCTACTGCAGCAGTGTGTTTCTCATCCAGCCTGCACCCTCCTTTTAATTTGAAGGAGGAGGAAACTAATTTTATTTCCCACAGTGGCTTCACTGTAATGTTGGTGTGTCTGGTTGTTGACCAGGGAAAAGCTTCCCAGTACAGTAAATTGAAGATGAGAACAAAATAGTGTAATAAGGAACATGCACGTTCCAGATAGGTCAAGGGAATGGCAGTTCAGCATCCACCCACTGCCAGCCCCATAAGAGAGTTTCCCATCACTAAATCTGATGTGAGTTATCACCTGGCTTTTGGATGGCCCTTACAGATTATTTGTTTTTAAGATAATAGTCACAAGATGATAATATTTAGTTCTGTTGTTTTAGAAGAAACTGAAAGTGGCCATTGGAAAGACACTTGGTCATAGCCCAAGTTGCCCCATAGCTGTTTCCTCAAGCTTGCACTCAGCCTCCAAAATTCCTGTTAGGACCCCTGAGCAGGCACAAAAATGCACAAAGAATCTGTGACTTCATTAGGTATCAGGTAAAAAAAGAGTAAGAGATCTCTGGAGATTTGTGTGTTCAAACAAGGGTCTGCATCTTCCTGCTTTTTCTTCTGCATAAGTGGGCTTAGATGCTTCAGGCATAAATGGCGTGTTCCAAACAGACAACTGGAAGTTTGAACCTCAATAAATTCAAGAAAAAGTGTAATTATTGCAGAAAAGTCTGGTCTTGGGCTATTACAGCTATTAAGCAGACAGTAAATTGTCCTTTGTCCACAAAAGACTGGGATAGAAGTGTCACTTTGTGTATTTCCCAAATTAATTGCAAAGCTCATTTCAATAGCTGGTATTGTAAATTATCAAAATAAAAGGACCTCTTACAGGGTTGTTTTAATGTAATTAAAGTTCAGAATGACCCTGGGGCTTGTCTTTACTATACACAAAGAAATGTAGCACATGGGTAAACTCTGTAGTGAAATGAAATGAAAACTGCCCTTTTGTGACCTTCGGGAGTGTGTTAATGTAATCCCTGACTGACTAATGCACTTCAGATGGGTTCACAAAGTCCTGCTCCTTTCTTTGCCTATGCAAGAAGAACTCGAATAAGGGGTTTAATATTTTTTTCATATACTGTTAAACCTAAATTGCTTTTGCCTGGGAGAAAGGTAGGGAATTGTAACTGCCCTAAGGCAATCCCCCTCGTCACCTCCCTGTTACATATCACAGGCTTTCTGCATCACTGTTAAGGCAGAATGACATAAAAAGGGTTTAGCAATGCCTATACAGGTCTGGTGGGGAGGGACCCCAATGTCCCGTGGTGGGACCATCTCTGGCCATCTGCCAAATCTTCCTTCGATCCAAACCTGGGCTGTCCTGTGATACAAATGGCTGTTTTGCACAGCCAAGTGCCTTCTCAGCATCTAAGCAAGACTGTCGAAGCATTATATCTTTTCTTTTCTGATAGCAGCATCAGAAACACACTGTATATATCTAATGAAAGTTATTTGTGGCACATCTCCCAGGTAAAAGCCTGGGCTGGTTTGTGCAATCAGGCACAACACCAATTTCTCACTGATAGGTGAGGTCGTCTGGGGGAGAGGCGTGCGAGAGAGATTTAAGCAGCAAGCAAAGCACTCCACGTTAGAGGTGAAATTAAAGAACCTTTCTCAAAGGTGTTATGTTCCAAAAGTGATATATATATAAAAAAGCTATGGTTCCATCTATAACATTAAGAATTGAACGTGTCTAAAATGCCTGTTGGATCCTTGACTCTAAACCTGAATTAACTCTCTCAGCCTCTGGCTTGCAGTGCTGGCCGTGCTGTCGATGGCGATGCAGTCACCTTCAGGAGGATGAGCCATGAAGTCTTGGAGCTCTTGAGGAGCACGGAAACAGCTGTCAGCAGGCTGGGATGAGCAGTGAGGTCACATCATCACTTTATGGCTGTTCCCATCACAAAGCTCTTTTCCCTGACACTGAAGAAATCTTTCACTCTAATTAGAAGACCCACAACTCCTCATTTACAGCTCTTATGTGTGGGGGTGACAGTAAGTGCATCCCTTAAGAAAAGCTGTTTGGAGTTCTACCTTAAAGAGAACAGAGGTACCTGGAGTATGTGTGGTGGCTTATAGCCAGTGAGAGGCTGTGGTGTTTGTAAGGTGAATTGGTTAACCAATTATGTGGAAGCATGTTGGATGTGAGAGTGCATTAAAGGTGTGGATATTACTGCATGAGAGTTAGATCTAGATCTACTGGGATGTGAGATGATGTCATAGGAACTTCTAGGAACTATCTACTTCTACTATGAGCTATGAGAACTGTCTGTTAATCTATCTTGAATAAACTCTCAAAGTTGTGAGCCTTCTGATCAAGCCTTCTGATGTCTGCTGTGCCTGAGCTCTTCTGTTAGTCCAGCGCCCAAGCTCGGTATAAGGGGCTCCCCCTATACTTATGGATCTAAAATCAGGGGCAGATTAACTCAGTGTAAACAACCCTGGGCACCCACTTATCATCACCGATAGCAATACAGGATTTTGTTTGACTTCAAATGTGTTTGGCCCAGAAAGGGGAATTACTTTCTGCCTGCAGAAGACGTTGATCTTTTGCATGGCACCTGAGCAGCCAGTGGGCAATGTATGTGGCTGTCTGCACCAGCCCAGCTCCAGGGTGAAGTTGTACTACATGTAAGATAATGTTGTTGTCGTCCAGCAATTTGCATTTGTTCCTTTTTCATATGTGGATTTTTATTTTTAATGTATTAATATAGATTTTGCTGCAGGGGATATAATTATGTAAAAGAATCATCCTTTTTTATGTCAATGTTCTATTTATATTTTTCATAGTACATTATTCACGCAATACTTTAAATCTGAATTTTGTTCCTGACTTGAAGACTGTGACCATCCCGTTCTTTTTTATTCTATTTGCTATATCCTACCCACAGACTTATATCCAAGCTTCTTGCTGTTGAGCATTAGGTGATGTGACTGACATGTGCTGTTAGTTCTCTCATGGTTCACCAGGGAAAAGTGAAGAGCAGACAGCCTTTTATTCAGGAGTGGTGTTTTGGTTTGGGTTTGTTTTTTTTTTAATATAGAAATTATTGAAATGCACAGGGATTATAGAGATGGAGCTATGGCAAGATCAAGAAGCTATGCCTGGAAACTGGAGCTCTGCCTTTGGAGTTTGCTGGTTCACATGTGCTTTCACAGCACACATGGGCTTTCTCAGCTCATCCTCTCCTCAGGAGCTGGAGAACTTTCCCTGCACAGCAGTTTGGTAAAATATCTTCTGTTTTGCCAAGGAAGCAAAGCTGGCTACCAAGGTTTTCATCTCTGAACTTCAAAATCAAAATCCAAGCACAGATGTCTTTAAGAGAAGGATTTAGATTTGGAAAATGGCTTTATATTGTATGGCAAATAGAAGACCTGAGTAGAAGTATGAAGGGTAAGACAGATACAAGGTGTTTGCTGTGGTTTACCCTGCAGAGCAGATGCTGTGTGCTAGATGATGTTTCTGCAGTCTTGGCATTACAGCAGGGCAGGGAAAGGATGCTGCAGGATGTGCCTGATCCTGGTCCTCATTCATGTCAGAGGGGTGACAGCAAACAGTGCTGACCAGCCTCTGACCAGCATGCTTTTCCTCTGGGTACCAGTTCTGCATCTCATTTCCTCAAGTGCATCTGTTTTTCATTCCCACCTTACATTCTCCAGCTACTGAGTGCTCACAGTGAGATGGTGCGTTTTAAGGACCAACAACATCCTGTGTGTGTCTCAGTTACAGGACAGAGAAGCTGTGGAGAGGCACGGAAAAGGTCCATCTAAGGACCATAAGATGACTACAGCCCTAGGGCTGGACGTGCCAGCCCTCATTTGGTGTCACTGAACTGGTCTGATAACATCTCTTCTACCAGAGTAAACAGCTTTAAACACACAAGTGATTATATGGGCTATATTGCTAAAAAAGTGTGGGATCAGGGCCATACTACAGAGACAACCGTGTAGCCTGGACAGATAAAATACCTGAAACATTGCAGGGCTTTTAAATTATTTTTCTTGACTGCTACAGTGCTTCAGTGGGGCTGATCTTAAACCTTCTGATGGAGCCATGCAGGTACCTACACTGGCTCCTCCTAAGCAACACTTGTCCTGGCCAGTCCAAGAAAGTGCTGGCTTTTTGAATGCAGGGATCAATAATACTGCATTTTCTTAAATTTCTCATTCCTGCCAGCAAACCAAGAGTGAGTAAGCGGCTCGATGGTAGAACAAGTGATCCTCTCTCCCCCTCTGCTGGAAAACCACGATATGACCTCCTGGCATAAAAAGGAGATTCGAGCCATCCTCATCACTACCCATGGCAGGGGGTTGGAACTAGATGATCTTCACCGCGCCTTCCAACCCAGATCATTCTTGGATTCTATCAGATATGCAGGGAATCAGGTTGGGGTGGGTGTCCTGGTCTTCTTGGGGGACAGAATAACACATAAAACCTGAGACAAAATCCCTCCCTAGCACAAGGCTGTGCCCTGCTATCCACTTTCCCCCATCTGTCTGGGGTTGGAGTTGCTTTTTTTAAAGCCTGCCTTTTCCCAGTGTTGTCTCACATGGACGGCCAGTAGCTGTGACAAAGAAAACAATTTGTAAGGTCACACCCAACCTGTAATATCATGACACTGGGCTAATGTTATCACCCGTTATATAATGGGCAATGCCTGAATCTGGTTGTCTTCCAGGGAAGACTGGATTGCCTAAAAATTTGCCTCATCCTCACCAGTCACACTGCCCCACCTTTCTAAAAGTCTGAAAGATTAGGAATAAATCCTATTCACAAGATCTGCTGTTGTTTCTGGTCTGTAGTAACAGCTCTGTGAAATTCAAAAACGCCAACCAACAAACCAAAAAAAACCCAAATAAACAAACAAACAAACCAAAGGAAAAAAACCCACCAAAATTCCAATTCTGTAATAGACCTACATTATATGACAAATCCCACCAGTCACTAAGTAACTGAAAAGAATAATATAATTCAGGGAAAATAAGCCTACTGGACACTGTGCTTGCAGTCCTTGGACTGATGCAACTACATAATATACTAATAGCAGCACTGCAGAAAACCCCCAATCCAAATAATGACATTTTAAATTTTTAAACAGGCTGGAATGGTTTGTTCTGGGGAGGCTGTACATGTGCAGGGAGTGTTTGGGGCTGCTGCTCTCTACTCTAGTGATGTTTGGGTTTATTCACATCGGGGCTGTGCCTGTGAACTCCTGTTCTGGGTCGGTGCCTCTGAGACACAAACCCAGAGCAAACCCCAAGCTCCTGCTCCAAACTGCTGCCTGTGGAATAACAGTGGTGGACAAGGTGGTCATTGTGTTTTGCTGGGACGTCACTATTCCTGGCAATTTGCAGCTTGGTGGGGATCGATGGAAGGCACCAGCAATGTGAGAAGAGGTGGGGCAGAAGGGGAAGGGCTAGCAAAGGGATTCCCTGCATTCCCTGCAGCATTTCAGGGAGGGTGCAAAGTATTTTGTTGTCTCTTGACATCTCTGTCTGGTTTCTTGAAGGAAATTGTGCCATGTGGTGCATTAAAAGATCACTTACATAAAGCAGCACCAGCCCTTTATCATCAGACTTCCCCCAAAGGTCCAGAGCCAGGGAAAAAAGTTGGCTTGCAGCTCTGCAGTGTTTGATGTGTACAACACTGTGGCTGCACCATGCTCCTCATGCAGTTACTGCAGCCCACGGTGATTTATGGCAGCCCTGGGGTGCTGTCAAAGGGATGGGAGGCCAGTGGGGTCCCACCAGGGCTAACACTCACAAAATGCATGTTTTCAAGAACCTTTTGGCATTTTCTTTTTCTTTTTAAAGTGCATATAGAGGAATCTGCCCTGTCCGTTTCTGCAGGACCACAGCTCTGAAGTCACAACCTCCCAATTCTCCAACAGTGCTTTAATTCATGGCCTGTATTCATACCACTCATAAATCCTCCCCAGCTACCTGTACACAAAGCTGGCATTGATTTCCATCACGCTGCGACTTCAGGCCTGGCTTGGGGGACTTTCCTGCCAAGTCTTAGCTCAGCAGGACTCCCCTTTCTTCTGCAAGACCACCATGCAGTGGCAGGACTTTTGATGTAGTGAGGAACCAGACTTGTGCTTCCAGTCATGTCTCTGATAAATGTCTCTTTCTGTTATTTTTTCAGTTCTCCTCAAGTTCGGCTTGGGAAAGCAGGGTCAGATTAGGCTCCAAGAGCATTGGTCCTACTGCTGAAGACATTAGGAATGCCGGGGCCAAGGCTTTGCTCGATACACATGTGCAGAGGGGGATAGAACAAGGGGGAATGGTTTCAAACTGAAAGAGGGTAGTTTACCTTTGATATTAGGAAAAAATACTTCCCTGTGAGGGTGGTGAGGCACTGGAACAGGTTTCCCAAAGAAGCTGCGGTTGTCCCATCCCTGGATGTGCTCAGGGCTGGGTTGGATGAGGCTTTGAGCAACCTGGTTTAGTGGGAGGTGTCCCTAATGGCAGAGGGACTAGAACAAAATGAGGATCCCTTCATGGTTTCTTTTCTAAGCCCCTCTTTGGGAATGATCTATAGGAGAGGTGCTGTGTCTTGGTATATGGCATTAGGATCAGCTAAAGAGTCTTGCTCAGGGTGCCAATGGCTTCCTGCCCACCCATGCCCCATCAGCACCCACCTCTGAATACCAGCACCCAGGCTCTGTGCAGCAGCCATCTCTGCTTGAAGGAAAACTTCAAACCGTCCTACAGAAAGAGATGAAATAATATTTGATCAGTTATGGAGGGAAAAAGAAGTCCTGGGGCTCTCACTTCTCTGCTTGCCAAGCTAACCAGCCTTGCTTTTCCCGGGAGACATGCTCTATAAAAACATGGGCTCAATGTTTGGACAGAACCTTTCAGTGTGTTCTCCAGGGCAGAAATATCTAGTGATAGGAAAGGTCTTGTTTGCCCTAATTTAGCTGGTCTGTCCTTAATACTCTGAGAAACAGCTTCACCAAGGAGAGGGGCTGCTTCACCAGGGAATATATGTGGGCTTCAGCAAGGGTGACTGGTTTTGCTGGGCTCTGCTATCCAGAGATGAAGGAAGCATTTGGTTCCTCTGGGGAAATGTCTGTTTTAATCACTCTGAGGTCTCTGGCTTCACTGTGGGGAAGAGCCTGGTGCAGGCTGGGCTATGCAGAAGGCTGGATGTAACCCATGGGGAGACCTAAGAGGCAAGGTAAGGATTACTGCTGGGCATGGTGGGGCTCCTCATCTCTCTTTAGTTTTCTTTGCCCCAGGTGTGACAAGACACCTGAGAACATCATGGGGGTTTGGAACTAGGTGACCTTTAGTGGCCCTTGTTACTCAACCCACTCTAAGAGTCTATAAACTGCCATGTATATGGACATCATAAGGACACATATGGTGCTGTAGGGTCACCCGTGCCGAGGGCAAACGCCATTCTTTCCCTCGAAAAGCAAACCAAAGCTGCTCCTTCGCTTTCTGAGCCCACGCCAAGCCTGCCGTAGTGTGGACGTTTGCGGGTCAGGGAACCGCGGGTCGGGTCGGGTCGGGTCAGGGGCTGCTGGGCAGGGTCAGCCCTGCCCAGGTGAGACTCTCCCCGCCCCGGGGGCAGACCCACGCCTGGCCCAGGTGTGTTCAGAGCTTGCCCCGCCTCACCTGGCGTGGCTGCAGGGCGGGCAGCGGAGCAGCCGGGCGAGACTCCGGCTGGAGGCAGGGCGGGGAAGATGCTGCGGGGCTGAGCGGCTGGAGCGGGCACGGAGCAGCGAGGGATGGACAGGGTAACTACCGGGGCTCCCTCTTCGCACTCGCCAGAGCAATGGGCGCTGTCTCCTCTGCACTTGCCCGGGGGAAGGATTCGCTGCTTGATTTCTGCTGCTAATTCGTAGCTTGGGGCTGTTTTCTCCATGGAATGCCGGGAGCAGTTCATCCTGGGGGTGAGATGTACTCACCACTGTCCTCTGTGTTGAGACAACACAGATACTGCTTTTCTGCCCCTGTTTTCTCCCCTCCTCACTCTGAGATGAGCTGCAGTTGTGCCTTTTAATGTAACAAAAAGTAGAGTTGGATTTTGTTTATTCCTTTTTGTTCTGGGAGAAGCCAGCGGGTTAAGGAGTCGATGGTATCTGCAGTGTGTTCTCGTCAGTGTGCCCAGGGTGCCTGGGCTTGGCTCCAGCAGTCCCACGGCAGGGGCAGAGGGCAGCGCCGATTAAACATTTACCCACTGGAGTTCCCTCGGGACTCAAGATAAAGAATAGAGTAAACCAGAAAAATTCCAAGAGGGGAACAGGCACTGCTTCCTCTCAGCTGTCCTGGGTGCCCCATTTTGAATGGGGGTTTTCTTTCTGTGTTAATTCATTTTAGAAAAGCAGCTTCAGAAAACTAAGGAGAATTAGGTCTGTTTAGTTAGTCCATTGAGAGGAGAGAGGAGAAGGCTCTGTGATGATTTTATTGGAGCCTTTCAGTACCTGAAGGGGCTCCAAGAGAGTTGGAGAGAGACTTTTGTCAAGGGCCTAGACTGAGAGGACAAGGGGGAATGGCTTCAAACTGACAGAGGGAAGGGTTAGATTAGATATTAGGAAGACATTCTTTCCTGTGAAGGTGGGGAACAAGATGCCCAGTGAAGCTGTGGCTGCCCCATCCCTGGATGTGTTCAAGGCCCAGTTGGATGAGGCTTGGAGCAACCTGGTCTAATGGAACTGTCCCTACCCATGGCAGGGAGTTGGAACAAGTTGATCTCTAAGGTCCCTTCCAATCCAAACCATTCTGTGGTTCTATAATTCAGATTTCTTTTGGTTAGACCCTGGTATCAGCACAAAACTCCTGCTGCTGCTCCTTCCAGAAGGTACCCTTATCATAAGCTTAAGCTGAGCTTTATCCTGCCTCCTAGACTAATCTTAATGTTACAAGAGCATTTCATTTATAGGGAGAAAATATGGAAAGTTTAGCTGCCCCCTGACTCTGTAATGCTTCTGTCCCCTGACTCCTTAATGCTCACAGGTTTCCGGCCAGTGGAAGTTTGTTTTCTTTTTGCTCCTTCCCCCTCTCATCTTGCGTGGGCTTTTGCCAAATGTAGTGTTATTCACAGTCAATTATTTGGCCAGATGTAGCTGTAATACATATTGTGAGCTTCTGGCAACACTTAAAATTTATTAGTGTATTCTCCCTCCTTTCAACTGCTCTGATTTTCAGGGGACCTGAGCCCTCCCTGGGCTGGTGGGACACCAGGAATGGGATTTCATGTGTGTCCTGCCTGTGACCTGCTCAGCCCTGTGTTTAGGCTGAGCATCAACCTGGGCCAGTTTAAGGTGTGTGGATCGAACCAGAGAGCTGCTTGGATGGGTTTGTGGTTTGAAACAGTCCCAGCTCTGACAGAAAATCATCCCTGCAGAGATCAGGAGAACTCATTGCACCTTGGAGGGTCTGGCTAACCTCAGTCCTGTGTAAGGAAACAGCATTTGCAGGGGCTTTCTGGGAAGGGATGGATTGCCCAGCTGGGTGTGGGTGTGCAGGAGATGACCACGAGGTGCAATTTAACCCCATCCTCCCTGAAAGTTCACAGTACTTGTTTGGGGAACCTACAACCCCTCCTTCCTGTGAATACCCCAACAGGCTGCAGTCTGGGGGAACTATATTTCAGTGAGGGGCACTGAGACTTCATCAAGCACAGATAATCTCCCATCTGATTAGGCAAATCATTTGAAGCTGCCATTTCAAGGCAAGAGGAATGACAATTTGAGTGGGGGAAAGGGAAGCTTGTATCCATCCCTCTTTAATTAAAGTTAGTGCCAAGCTCGTGACTGTCACAGCTGTTTCTGTCACAGCCAGTGCCAGGGAAAGCCCTGACCAAAAACCCCGTGTCTCATGAGTCCACCTTGCCTGGGGCACGTTGAGATATTTAGGTACTTTTTCTTTTCTCTTCTCTTTGTTTCTGAGGGCACTGATGAGGAACTATGCAGTGCAGTAAAGAAAATCAGTGTGGGGAGGTAAACAGCACTGAACTCTTCAACTGTTGCTGCAGCACGTGCCAAAGCTCCCTGCAATTGCATTAGGGCACCGCGCTGCTTTATTTCCTGTCTGGCATCGCTGGAGGGATCGGGTACGTGTGGGACTATTTTTTTTTCCAAAATCTGATTCATCCTCTGAAAGCTCCCATTCCCATCGGCTCACCCCTAGATTAGCCTGTCTGGGCAGCTCACGCAGCATCAAACTGCTGACCACTAATATGAAATATAATTGGAGCAATTCAAACCTCTCCCCCAAGGGTTGGTTCTTTACATCATGCACTACCCTGTGAAAGTAATAAAGTCAGTGAAAGGGGTTATTCAAGAGAAATTGTCAGTGTTTAATAAATCGTGCAATTAAATGCAATAAAACCTCAGTATGCTATTCATCTGTTCTGTCTTAACACTTAAGGCTGGGGCTTTTTTCAGAATAACGAAGTTCTGTCCTAGATAATTTTTTCCAATTTCCTCATTAGACAGGTTCTCGTGAAGCCTTACAGTTCTCTGCACTGAACTAAGCTGCCAGAGCAGTGCACCTAATGTAATCATGGCATATAAAAAGTTATAGAGCAGTTCAAGGACTTAAGTAGCTCATAAATTTTTCTTCATATTTTCTCCCTAGTTCAGTTCGGGGCTGAATTTAAGCCACGACACTGCAGGCAAAAATTGTGGTCCACTTTCTCCAGCGTGGGATGGTGAGACACAGGGGAACGAGGGCCTGAAACAAAATGTTCTTTAAGTGCCCTTTTAAACTGGACTGTCACTGATTAACTCTCTTTCTTCAAAATCATATATAACCTGGGGTCTGCTAACTGTGTGGGAGAGGAATTGAGTATCAATCACAGCCAGTATTCATCACCTGCACTGGGAAATACTTCTGCTGTCCTTGGGTGCCACTGTTTGGGTGGTATGTCCTCTGCTTCCTGGGGTAGGAATAAAGGTGAGAGGAGAAGCATCCAAAGAGCCTTGGGGAGCCTGAGCTGAACCAACACTGTGGAGGAAGAACATTTTGTCCCAGTGGTCATCTGAAGCCTGCCAAGGAGGATGTTTGGTGGTTCTCTTCCCATGGTGGAGTTTTCTAAAGAAGGGAGGAGACAGACTGGGGATGTCCGGAGCAGCACCGGCCTCTCCCTGTTTGGTGCTGTGTACTGAAAATAAAGTGCAGCTTTCTTACCCAGCAGATGCATAAACAGCATTGCAGCACCTCTACCAGGAAGCTCTAACATTAAATTCAGTGTTTGCCAGGCCCTCTTGAGGGTGATTCTCCATCACTAGGTGACACTGGGGAGAAGGAGGCATGTCCTCTGGTCCTGCTGTCTCTGCTTAGTTATGTTTCCATGCTCTGCTCTGGTGTTTTCCTCCTGTCTCAGCTCTTTTGCCTTTATCAAAACTGATTTGTGAGCCTTTGGAGGATCCTTTGAAAGAGCTAATTCTCCTCTACTGCTTTTAAATTTTCACCAGGATTGGCATATCCTTGGTGACCAGGGTAGAGTCTGCAGCCTCCTTCTGTCTGAAACCATCATGATTGTATCAATTGCCTATTGCCGCCTCTGTAAGCAGATATTCTGTGCTCTCCTCTCTTCCCTCACCCAGGAAGGTGTGACTGATTTCAAAGCCCTCAGAGCAAAGTTTCAAAATGACACAGACTTGGCCAATAAGCTGGTGCAGCCACTCAAGAAGCCTCCCACTGAGATGCCATCCAAGCCCGGCTTTGGAGGGAATGCCATATCCAGCCCACTGGCCCAGAGTAAGAGAGATGTGAAAATAATAAAACCTGCCCGTTCTGCCTCCCAGCCCTCTGTGCTCACCCAACACAACCCCTTGGCATTGCCTCGAGCCAAGCTGGGTTATGTGGAACCAATGGGGCACAACAAAGAGCACAAGGGCAACATCTCAGACAAAGGGCTGAGTTCTCCCAAGAACGGTTCAGAAAAGCCTCAGTTGCCCTGTAGCACTGACCAGCAAGGATCAGGCCAAACAGCTCCAGAGGATCCTCAACTCTCAGATTCTTTTCACCATGTCCTGCAGATCTGGGAAGAGACTTTATCCCGCAATGAGAAAGCAAGTGGAATACTCCCAACCCAACGGGCAACAAACTTAAACAGGCATCCTTGTGCAGAGCAGAGGGTGACATGTGCTCCTGCTGCATCTAACAGTGACAGGATACTACCTTCTGGAAGCAGACCTGGGCTGGACTGGCATGCCCAGAAGAAGGATGCTCAGCATGGCAATGGGGCAGCCCTTCCCCAGACTCCCAGAGGACACAAGAGCTCTGATGGAGCAGGTGCTGAGGGTGTGGTGGCTACTGCGCTCTGCCAGGGCGGGTATCGTGCACCAAGAGAGCAACCTCAGCACCAGAAAGGTATAGTAAGGTGTATCCTTAACACTGAGCATGTATATACAGAAAGGAACTATTTACAAGGGCATGTAGTGACAAGACAAGGGGAATGGCTTCAAACTGAAAGAGAATAGGTTTAGATTAGGTATTAGGAAGAAATCCTTCCCTGTGAGGGTGGGCAGGTCCTGGCACAGGTTTCCCAGAGAAGCTGTGGCTGCCCCATCCCTGGGAGTGTTCAGGGCCAGGTTGGATGGAGCTTGGAGGAATCTGATTTAGTGGAAGGTGTCCCTGCACATGGTAGGAGGGTGGAATGAGATGACCTTTAAGGTCCCTTCCAACCCAGACCATTATATGCATACAGGTGTTCTGGAAGTGCAAGGTACAGTAGCTGGAGAAAAAAGCTGTTAAGGGTCAAGACCTTCAAACAAGAGGCCAAACTGGCCCATTGGAATGCTTTGTTCTTTCTCCTGAAGTCCTGCAGATAAGAAATTGGTCCCAAACTGCTAAACTTGATAAGGGGAGGGTCTCCATCTCCACTGAATTTTTTAAAACTCACTTTAAGAATTTGTCCACATTTTGAGAATAGGATGAGGAGTGAAAACAGAGGAGTATCTTTAGTTTTGATCTGCTGTGGCCTTTTGCAGTCACAAGGTAAATGTGACTGGACCCTGCTCTTTTGTTTCACAGACATAGAAAGGCTTGGCTCATCTGCAAGGCAGTTTAATTCTAATTATAATAGCTTAAACCTGAATTCCCCCCTCGCACCCTCCCAGCTTTGCAAAAGGTCATATTTAGGCTGAGAGAACATATTTCTTGGAGAAACTTGTGCTAGGAAACTCAAATGCTGTGAAGGTCCCCGTGCTAACGTCACACTGGGTGACAGGGCACTGAAAAGCTTAAGTCTTTGTTTACACTGGAAAGCCACCTCGCTTGGACTGAGCACTGAAAACAGCCATGCCACTAAATCCTGGTGGATTAAACTGTTATCGGGACAGAAAACTGGGCTAGTATTTTATAATCCGGAGGAAGGGAGCTGTCGAGAGCTGAGCTCCCAACAGGGTTCACTTTGTGAAAATGGACATTTCCATTTACTTTGCCGTTCTGGTAACATGGCAAGAGAACCCTCTGTGTTATGGGGATGCTGAAACTGGGAGGAAACAGAGCTGGTTAGAAATGTGGGTATAACAACTAATGATCCTGCATGGATTTTTGCTTAAACGAGGGCTAATTGATGCCTGTCCTTGTGCTTCTCTGGAGCAGAACTGGAACCTCCCTTCTGCCAGCCCAGAACAGGAAAATGGTCTTACAGGCCCAGGAGCAAGTGGCCAAGAATTAAACCTCTCCCTTCAGCTGAATCCCTTGGTCCTGCCCCTGGGAAGCCTCCAAGACCCCCAAAGTTTGACCTTGGTCCTTTCCGAAGCACCCTGCCTTTGGTCCACAGAGGAAATGAAACAAGTAAGAGATCTCTAGTCTTTCCTTCCAAACTTGTTCTGTAGAAACTGAGTAATAATTTGCAGTTTATTGACATCTATTATGCCCTGATTCCAAGCACACAGAAATAAGGCATTGTTACTTGTTTATAACTTTTTCCTCAAACATTAATAAGAGCCCAGCAGTTTCAGTGGGGGTGATTTTTGCTCTGTATCTGGAAAAGGGATCTGGTTTTCCAGGCTGGATGCCATCCCACATGCAGAAACCCGCTTGCCTCCCAACTGCAGCGTGTTGTGAGTGGTTTACAGCTGGCTGTAAAGCAGCAGCAGCAGCTGCCTACAAGCTGATCTGATCTTTATCACTCCTCTTCAATGGGAAATGCCTTGACTCTAGAGCACACAACTGTGGGAAGGCACAATAAAATTGTTGGAAAATAGTCTGCTAATCCCCCCCACTTCTGTTTTAAATACAGCAGAGGGTAATGTCGTTAAATGTTCCAACATCAAGAAATGCAAAAGTTCAGTTTCCCATAATAAAACCCTATTGATGTTGCATAATAGAGTATTTTGGATCACTTATTAAGCTGCTAAATAGTTTTTCTTTATAGATACAGGCTTAATTATAGCCAGATTTTTAGACACAACTTTTGCTGAATTCAAAAGGAGCTGCTTTTGTAAGAAGGGCTCTGCTAAAGTCTCTTTGGCTTTACAGTGCCAGCACTTAGTGGTGTGCTCTGATAAGAATGAGAGGGAAAGAGAGTTTTTCACTGAAACTCTTTTCTAACCTACTTGCCTTTTCTAAATATATGAATTTGATGGAGGGAACTTGTTACATTTAAGTGTCAATATTGCTCAGTTATCGATCTCTAGGAAGCCTGAGGTTGTTGCCTGGAAACGTGAAGTAATGCCATATTAACACAGCCACATGCCCAGTTTCTGCTGGCAGTCTTATTTCTCGCCTGTCTTTGTGTGCAGCGTGCTGCCTGGGGAAGGGCTGTCCCTGTCACAACTCCCATGGCTGCCGCTGGTGTTCTGTGGGAGAGAGGGGTTGCCTTCAAACACTAATGCTCTGTGTGTTTGTGTGCAGCTGCTGGCGAGGAGGATTACCTGACCCCCGAAAGGTGAGCCTGGGGGGAGGCAATGTGTGGCTTGTAGGGAACAGGAGCATCTCCATCCCATAACCTGAAGCATCCCCATTCAGTCTGGAAAGAACATCTGACTCCCAGAGGCAGCAATTTGCTCCAGGGATTGTCCAAGGAAATGAAAAGTGTTCAAAGCCAGGCTGGATGGGGCCCTGAGCAACGTGGTCTGATGGAAGGTGTCCCTGCTTGTGGCAGGGAGAATTGGAACTGGATAATCTCTAAGGTCCCTTCAAACCCAAACCATTTGGTGATTCTGTGGTTCTGTGGTTATATGAACCTGCATGAGAAATTCAAAGCTGGCTGGGATGACCTTCTCCTAAAGGAGAAAGCCTCATCCCTATTTTCTCCTCTAGGCTATTAAAGCCACATGGAGAACTATGGCTGTGTGTCTTTAGGTCTGGTTTAGCTGATGGGAAGGAGAACACTGCCAGTGCTTTGGTTGCAAAGTCATCAGCCCCCACGTGTTTTTTTGCTTCCTGTTTGCCATGTACTCAAGCTCGGTGTTTTTAGAAAAGAGATGCTTTGGAGAACTGTTGCTGAAACAAAGCCCTGGTGTAATCAGCAGGTGTTTGGGTTTTCTTTGCCAGCAGTGAAAGAGTTTACACTCCTGCAGGATTCTGTGGTCCTATGTTTGTGCAGCCAGCACAACCAGGGTACAGGAACCTCTGCCCTTCCTCACCATGGCCAGCTCTTAAGCTGTCTCCAGGTGCTGAAGTGAGATTTTTATTGAGTGGTGGTCCAAAATCACTGGAGTGTGTCTGAAAAGGCTCAAAAATTTTACAGACACAACTTTTGTATGCATGGGGATCCTGACTTTTTCTGGTGTGTCCCTGACTCGTTCTGAGTGGTTTTGTAGTGGTCCTTGTTTTGTACAACAAACTCAGAAAAAGTGGAGAAAATATTCATATGCTTGGCTGTGAAAAAGGGAAATGGAACTGCTGAAACAAAGCAAAGGGAGGGGAATTCTTAAAATGCTTTCTGTGCCCAAACAACTTCTGCAGCTATCGACACAAGTTGTTCTTGACATCATGAGGGGTTCCTGCCAGCGTTGGCTGGAGTTAACTTTTAACCTGTACTTTTCAGAAGAGAACTGGTCAAAAAATAACCAGCTCCAACGCTGTCATGCACCACAAGGAAGCTGTTCTAGTAATGCATTGCAGCAAGATCAGCTGTCTTGCTCTAACACTTGTGATATGGTCTTTACAATAGGTCACTTGCTAAATATTAACCACATGACAACTGAGGAAATGAGTTAAATTAACTCTGGCATAAAAACAAAATCCCAGTGGTTGGGGATGGAAATTCCCCTCCTCGAAGTTCTCACCTGGAATGAAGTCTGGTCTCTTAGAGACTCTGACGTAGTAGCTTGGGCCGACTAATCCTAAACTCTTGTTTGGTGATAAACACTCTGCCTTCACTGATGTTAGTCAGGGATCCATCAGCCCAGCTGTATTTCAGGTCTGGTGTGGCTCTGTGGTTTACATAAAAGTGTGTCTGATGTCCAGCCAAGCTCCCAGGATGTGGTTTATTCCAGGCATTCAGCTGGGGAAGTGAAAGGTCAGGGATTTTCCTGGTCTCCTCTTCATCAAATGATGGCACTGGGGACAAAATACCTGTTTGTAATTTTGGTGCATTAGTACCCCCTCTCAGTGGGACCTGCTTGTTCCAAACACACTGTGGGACCATCAGGGTGGCAGGCAGTGCCCTCAGTGCTGGGAGGCTGCAGAGAGACCAGGGGGCTGGGGCAGCCTTTGATATCAGCACAACCTTCTGCTTGACTTTAGGTGTTGTTTCTTACTCTGATTTCACTGCTGCTAAAATGCACCTTCAGTTCCTTGTTCCTCGTGTGTTGGTTTGCACTTAATCCTTACTCTGAGTTGTGACACTTGGGGGATTCCAGGAAAACTGGATGATCCCTGAGGCTTTTTATGGACTTTCAGATAAAAGAAGGAAGTTCTTGCTAAAATTCTTTCCCCACCATACCCTGTCCCCCACCTGTGTTACAAGCTGCATCTTGTGCGTTCGCTGCTTCCTGCTACACTCCTGAGATGCCGAAAACTCTGCCCCTGTGGGTGGAGGGGAAGACTTGGGGATTTGCCTGGGTAATTCAGGAATGCTTGGCTTTCTCTCTGTGCCTATTCCCAAATGACACTAATGTGAATTTCTGGAGGAGGAAAGGGGGAAAAGGAGCGTGAGGAGATGGGAACTGGACTGGGAAACCCAGCACTTGAGACTGTGTGGTGCTGGAGCCGTGATGCCTTGTCTCCTTCTATGGCTGGCACGTGCCCCTCGCTGTGTTGGCATAGAGTGATTGGCTTGATAAACTCAGGAGCAGGACCTTTAAATGTACCCTCGGATATCTCTGCTCTCCCCCTTCTCTTTCCTTCCATGAGAAGTAGTGTGCCAAACAGTGCAACAGGGTTGTTATCAGTTTCAAAGTACCTGAGTAGGCTTGAAAAATGCTGCTCTTCAATTCTCTTGGATTTTTTTTGTTCTGTTTCTACTTGAGGGATTGCTGTAGGCAGAAGACTATAATCCTAGTGTGAAGTCTCCTGATGTGCTTTGAGCCCTGTAAGCACAGCCTGTCCTCCCAAAGGAAAAGCAGTGGGAGTGTGGAGTTGTGGGGAAGGTTCAGCTGAGCTCTGCATCTGGCACAGGTCTCCTCTTCCTCCAAGGAATTCCTGATTTCACTTTGCTTTTTTGTAGGCTCAGTATCAAAGCGCTTGAATTCCTTGTCCTTAAGATGAATAGTTTTTTTCATGCTTCTAAAAAGAGCAGAAAAAAAAAATCTCTTCTCTCTTTTTCATCTTCTCAGTGCTCAACTGGAGGAGCAGAATAATTATGAAGAAACCCCAATGTACCTGAATCAGTCTGGGGACAGCACAACCTTGTGTGTCATTGAAGGTACTTTGCAAGGGTGAATCACGTGCTATCTAGGATAAGGCATTAAAAAAGGAAATAATACAGTTTCTTCAAGTTGAGAGAAGCAGCTGCACATTGTTCCTGGTGACCAAAGATAACTCTCTATACTGTCACACTGTGCACTGACAGTGTTTGACAACTCTGGGGCACGGACAAATAAGAAGTTAGCATTTTGGTAATGAAAAAATGCTTATAGCAAAACTGTAATGGGGAAAATCATTATGTACTACCCATTCAGAAGATAAAGAAAATAAGATAGTGAGGCAAACCTCAGCATCTTCTTGGGAACAAAAGGGTACAGGGTACAGAACTTCTCCATCCCCATCACTGTTTTTTCCCAGTATAACTTTCTCTATCAAAGGGGCCACTGCTTTACTTTTATATTTTCAAGGTTGCCTCTTTTTGGTAGGTGAGTTTCTGCCATGTGCATTGGTTTTCTCTCCCATTGGAACAGGAACCAAGCAACTTCCTTGGGGGATTCTACCACAGCCCTCTTGGGCTTTCACAGACCCCTGGGTCTATGAACCCTGTGCCCAGTCCAGCTTGGTGCTGCAGCCCCCTGCATGCACACAAATGCTTAATAGCAAAGGAAGGACCCTGGCCAGTAGGACTTGGTGCAGGTCCCATGGTGCATGTGTGTCTGCATGCTGAGCAGCCCAACTGAAGCTGAGTTTTGTAACTAAAAGCGCAGTGACTTTAAAACATGGACTAAAAAGTAATATATGTTCATGAATATCTTTTCTAGTACCTAAGGCAGAGCCTCAAGAGCACAAGGTAAGTGTCATCACTGCCAGTTTTGATCTTCCAGCCTTGACTGTCCCATACTTTCCTGTCTTGAAAAATCTTTATTATCTGTATTTCTTACCTACCAAGAATTACTTTGTGTGTTGTCTGTGAAGACTGTAAAAAAAAATAAGAAATTGCAGAGAGAATACAAAGACTGATGAGATTCCCAAACATACTAGTGGGAAAAGTCTGCTCCATTCACTTCCACTGCTAATATGTAAGGAAGTGGTAACACCATCTGGATGTTGGTGGTAGACCAAGTAAGTGTCAAGCACTGACAGCAAAATCATTAATTCCTGGAGGAAAAATCCACTGATTTAGAAGGAAAATGGAGCCGGGCTTCTTGGCATGGCAGCAGGCTTTGAGTTCTGGCTCAGAAGTGAGGGCAAGTGTTGTGGGCATGGCTGTACAGGTTTTCATCCCCTGCTGCAGGGATATCTCTGCTGCAAACTACAACTTCTCATGTTACCTTGGCTGCAAAGGGGTGGCAGTTCACCCTGGCAGTGGTGATATTCTGCAGGGAGGGCAGGACTGTGCATTGCACAGGGCGAGAATTGCTGGAGCTGCTCCTGTAGCAGACCTGCTTGGCTGAGCTCACAGCGGGTGGCTGGGCTGAGAGGACACATCATCTCGTGCCAGGAGATGATCATGTACTGGATATCAGTTCTGGTCCTGCTTAAAAAGAGGAAAACTTTGAAACTCCATTGTCAAATCTTGACTTGCAAAGCAATCAAATTGCCTGGGAAACAGCACTAGTTTCCAAATGCACTTATCTCTCTGTGATTTGCAAGAGGTTCTCTGGCTTGGCCGTGGTCTCATTTTTGGTAGGCTGGCAAATCTTTATTTAATTAAAAAAATTACTCCTCTTCTATAAGCTCCCCAATCTGTAATAGCTTTCATGCTGACCAGTAGCTTCATTGGCCTGATCACTGTTATATTATCCCTACATAGTTGGTCAATATGTTTCTCCCCTGTCCTGCAAAGTAGAGGAAATATCCTTGACTGATGATTATTCCAAACATAAAATGCTTTTGGGCTTTCTAAAGAAATATTTCTTTAAATACTAGATGGCAGATGAGGCCTTATATTAAAACTTGACTGCTGAGAAAAGCACAGTGGCTGAAGGCTTTCCTCTTCTTTATTCTAGAAACAGAAGATTTTTCCCTTTGCCAAATCCAGGTAATTTCCTTTCCATTCTCTCAAACTTCTTCTAGCCTCACAACTACTTCAGGTTAGGAATAGAATATGGTAACAATCAGCAAATAGAAAGAAATTTCATTTATCTCATGACCAGGACAGCATAGATGATGATGCTTTTCTATGTCAGCACTCAAAGTTTCTGCAATTGTTTTCATTCTAAAGCATCTCTGGAGGGGAGATTTTCTTTTCTCCTCTGGCACACAAGAAAACACATAGTTTTTTCCTCCTGAAACCTGAAATCTTTCAATATGAGCAGGGAGAGTTACGAGGCTCTCAGACTGGGACAGCTGGTTCCAGGTCCAAGGCTGTGTGGGTAAGGCAAGGTCCACACTGAATTTCACTCTGTAAATGTCATGTTTCAAACTCCTTGCAGTGTATAATTATTGTCACTGTCTGAAGGCTGTTTTTGATGGGGAATGAAGAGTCATGAAATAAAAGGGAGTCACTTCAGTGGGAAAATTTGATACTGGACAAAAAAAAAAAAAGATACCAAGTTCTGCATTCTGTTGCTGTATCTTCTTCCCTAAATCTTGATATGGCATGATGAGAGGCATATCTTGTGAGCCAGGTGGCACCACTGGCAAATGGATCTAACTTGTCCATGCCTGTTAAGAGGAAATAATCATATTAGTTTATTTCTCTTCCAAGAATAATTGCTATTATCCATGAGTATCTGCTGACTCTTACATTTGGGTTTACCCTTATTTTTAGCGTACTAAAGGGTGGTCTTTTAGGCACCTACCTCATTCAGAGGGAAAATGAGCTGCTTAATTGGGCACTGTCGTAAGGCCATGTGTTTGTGACTTTGATGAAGTGTCTCTATGCTGACATCTCTCTCATTTCTGAAAATTCCAGTCCTGAAAGAGCTGCAATAGAGGACGAAAAGGAGAGGAAACCAAGTCATGAAAGAGAGAAACTGGGAGCAAAGAAAACTTTCAAGGTATTTTAATCCTTCAGATTAATTTTAATAGTTATTATAAGACGTCTCTTCTCCTTGTATCCTCCCTGCCTTCGGGGAGCAGTTGACACTTGAACCCATAATCACATGGATTTTGCCTCCCTTCTCTTTTGTCTGTTCATCCCTCAACTGCTACTGCCTAAAAGGCAGGTAGTGCTGCCTGGCAGCACCTGTACTTACCACAAATCCCTGATGGAAAAGGGCATGAAACTGTTTTAAGTCCACAGAAAAATAACTTATGTTCTTACAGACATATATGCATAAATTCTATTAACTTCTGTAACAAAGCTGCTTCTAAAGATTGTATTGACCAAACCAAATGTCTGATCTCAGACAGGGGGAAATGAATACATGTCTCCCATTAGCCAGACCAAGGAAGATGGCAGAGGTGGGATGAAGGTTCTGCAAGCAAAGCAGGATGTGACCAGTACCCTGCCTGCAAAGCATCCTCTCCCACCAGGGCTGGCAAAAGACGAGGCAGAGCTCTGTGAGTATCTCATTGCGCCGTTGAGTGTTTCCTCAATCCTCAGTCCCATCTGCTGCCCAAATGTCTCTGCCATATGGGAAACAGTGTTAAATTTGGATGCAACTCTTGAACCAATTTAGTTAAACCGGGGCAAAAGGTTGCATGAGCATTTGTATTCTGGTCTGAATCATTTATTTTGGCTTTGCAAATAGCTTCCTAAGTTGGTTAACCATCTGCGGAACTCAAACCAAGGTGTTTGTTTTTCTAGCAGATTGCCCTTATCCGAGAGAGCTGAAATCCATCTCCTCTGCTTCTTGTAATTTATTGAGTCTCAGAAAAGGGTTTGGCTAAGGCTTGTGGTAGAGACAACACGAGCAGGATGAGAGCCTGAAGGCTCCCTCTGTCCTTTATGAAGATGGATGAGGATTCCTTGCTCCATCTTCTCGTGGTGCCAGGCTGCCTTTGGCCTCCTTCTGTAATGATACTCTGAGACAGAGACTGGAGCTGGTGATATGCACCTCAGCTGCACAGTTAAACCCAATCATGTCTCCTCTGCAAACGCTCTTTTGCACTTGTTCCTGGGCTCTATTCTGCAAAGTCTTACTCCTGCCTCTGCAAGCCATTAGTGTCATATGGCAGCATTTCAAGATGAAAGAGAGCAAAGTAACTCTGTTGGGCTCTGTGAACAGACCAGGAGTGTGAAGGAGAAAGTGTAAATTGGCTCTGACTGTGGTTATTTTTATTGGTGTGGTTCTCAGGTACCTTTTTTTTTAATTTTAAATCACCTCATAATAATTTTCTGGTTTGGTTGGTGTCTGTTTTAGCAAGAAATCTTGCTGGTTTGCTTGACCTTTGAACAGCTGGAGGTAATTTCTGTTGGGATTGTTTTTTTCAAAGTACTCATGGTGAGTCTCCTGCTTTGACTTCAACAGAGAGGTCGATTTGGAGAGTTGTTGGGTCCCACCCCTGCATCCTTTTCTTCTTCATGGTGTTTGAAAGTTTTGCAGAAATTTTGGTTGGTAACTAGGCCATATTGAGGTGATACATGTTTCCAGTGAGATCTTCTGCATGAATCATGGAATGGTTTGGGTTGGAAGGGACCTTAAGAATCATCTCATTCCAACTCCCTGCCATAGGCAGGGACACTTTTCACTAGACCTGGTTACTCAGAGCTCCATCCAACCTGGCCTTGGACACTTCCTGTGCTCATTTTGAAGCACTATCTGCTTTTATTTATCTGGCTGCATTTCTACATTACTCCAACTCTTTTAAACCAGTTTTAAGGATTTAATATCGCCACTGAACAGAGTTCTCCAGTTATAATCTTTTTCTAACCTCATGAGATGCGACTCATACTTGATTCCAGCCCTCCGTGAAATAAATCTCTGGGGTACTCATCCTCTGTGGCTCCTTTCTGAGATGCTGATTTACAGGTATATTCCAATGGTCCATTACTTGGATCCATTCCACCAACCATGCTAAGCTTTCCCTTCAGTCACTTCTCCTAAGATCCATAAGTGATCTCTTCGGATGCTTCCTTGTGAGGAGGATTTGGGTTAGAGCTGCCACAGTTGAGAACTCCGATAGAAGTTTTAATTTTTTTAAACCTGAAATATTTTTGGGGACTTTAAATACTTCTAAAGTTAAATGTTTTAAAACTTAAAAACCTCTAAAAGTCTTCACTTTTGTTTCTTGAAGTGGCTCAAGAGCAGAGACTTTCCTTGACTCCAGGAGTGGAAAATATATCTATAGGCTCTTATTTGTTGTGTTACCCTCAACAGTTTTCCTGCCCTGAGAGAAGTTCATCAGAAAAGCTCTAAAGCAAAGGTCCTTTCTCATTTCCAGTGCACAGCATGGATGTTGGTGCTCCAAAGCCAGGGGCAGAAAGAACAGCCTTGAACCAAAAGACTTGGCAGCCTCCGGAGGCAGCAGAGGATGTATACGATGACGTCGCAGAATTGCAGGATGGGCGGTGAGTACGGACCTGGGCTCTTCACAGAGCCTGTGTCTGTCAAACGTCGTTTAGATTCTGTGCTGCAGCAAATCCCCATGTCATCCTTCTGTCTTCTAACAGCTACGGGTCAGATGCCTCAAGTTCCTTCACTTCAGACAGCTGTAAGTTCAGCACGTGGGGAAGCTCAGACAGGAGCTGCTTTTAGTTTGGGCTGGTCCCTGGGACATGATGGGAATAGTTGCACTTCACTTTCAACATCTATAATGTCTCATTCTGGCCTGATTGCACTAAATTCCCATTAAAACCAGGGGTCTAATATACATGTCTAGCGTGGAATTCATTTGAACTGCCCTTGAAGCTTCTGTAAGAGTAAAATGTGAAGGTCTGGCTGCAATTTGTCCAGCAAACCTCACCTCATTGCTACTCAGTGTGGTTTGTGATGATGCCTTGGTTTAAAGTTTCAGGAAACAGCTACGAGGAAACATACGAAGAAGTTGAGATTGGAGGTGATAATCCAATAAAACCAGAGTAAGTTGCAATTTTTTAGCCCGTGTTTTGAAATTTTTGACCATACATCCTTGTTCTCACATGCCAAGTACTGGCTGGAAGTCTTTCTTTTCTTAACACAAGTGCAGAAAATTTGGTTTATGGGTGGGTTTCTTCCCCCTCTTTCCCCTTTGGCTGACACTTAGGGACCAAAAAGTAGTTACCAAACTTAAATCCCTAAGCAATGAGGGCTCTCTTTTATTCTTGTAGCAATCCCTATCTGTTGGAAGTACTGCCCTGACAGATCTCTCCTTGCATGAAACACACAGGATGGTCTCACTCCCCTTCTCTTGGTTAAAGCTGTTGCTCAGCTGTAGCTGAGAAAAGGCACTTTTTTTGTCTGTGCCAGAAGAAGGAACGCTCAAGGGACAAATTGTCCTCATAAAGCAGGACAAAATGCTCGCATTTCAGATCACAGAAGGCTGGAAAGCTGAAAAGAGCCTGACATGCTGTAACTAACTTGCAACTTGCTCTTTTTTATATAGCTTCTCAAGATACTCACTTCCACAGGGTGTGTTATAAAACCAATGAGTTTTGCAGCCTTGGGTTTATATGTTGCCTGAGCTTCCCAAATGGATTAAGAGGTGAAACATGAAGTTAGTTGTGTTTTGTGTGGTTCCCTACCCTCATGCAGTAAAAAGTTTCCTTTGTAAGAAATAGAGACAGCCTTTGGGGAAGCCATATGGGCTGGGGATGTGGCACACCATTGCTTGGAGTGCAGCTGGTGGCTCTTCTAAGGAGCAGTGTGGGAGGAAGAATAAGGTGTTGCTGTACATCTGCTTTTCCCTTATGGATGTCAGGCTTGCACTGGCTTGCATCTGGCTTCAAGTCTAGCTAAAGTGAGAATGTAGGGCTTGTGTGTTTCAGAGTGGGGGGGAAAGGGGAAAACTGTAACCCTGAAGGTGCCAGTGTGGTAATAAAAGGAGAAAGTGTCACTTCTTTGCAAATCGTCCAAGCGAGTGGCGTGGTAGAGGTGCACGAGCTCCTCTGACCAGAGGGTAACATGTTCCCAGATGGACCATCCATGTCTCCCACGAGCTGGGAAGTGCATAGAATCACAGAATCACATAATCATAGAATGGATTGGGTTGGAAAAGACCTCCGAGATCATCAAGTCCAACCCTTGGGCCAACTCCACTCCCTTTACCAGATCATGGCACTCAGTGCCACGGCCAAGCTCAGCTGAAAAACCTCCAGGGATGGAGAATCCACCCCCTCTCTGGGCAGCCCACTCCAATCCCTGAGCACTCTCTCTGCAAAGAAGTTTTTTCTGCTCTCCAACTTCAATTTCCCCTGGCAGAGCTTGAGCCCCCCGTGTCCCCTTGTCCTATTGCTGAGTGCCTGGGAGAAGAGACCAACCCCCACCTGGCCAGAACTTCCCTTCAGGCAGTTCCAGACAGTGCTGAGGTCACCTCTGAGCCTCCTCTTCTCCAGCACAAACACCCCCATCTCCCTCAGCCTCTCCCCACAGCACTTGTGCTCCAGTCACTTCACCAGCCTCGTTGCTTTTCTCTGGACCCGCTCCAGCACCTCAATATCCTTTCTGAACTGAGGGGCATCCATAACTCTTCCTTACCCCTCTGCACATGGGTGCAGAACAGTAGCAGAAATGAAACTATTCTTAACTCACAGAGGAGCAGTGCATCTTGCTGGGGATGCAAAAGAATTTCACGACCATTTGGGACCAAATTCACAGGGTTCAGAGGTCAGGGGCTTAATCTCCAAACCAGCCTTTAAGTAATCTTCCTATTGGTCCCACATGCAGGATTAAGTGTGCTGATACACGTAAAGTGTTTTTAATAGCACTTGTGCATGGGTAATGTCCCCCATGGGAGGATGTTGGTTGCTTCCAGATATTTTATTAGAAAATTGCTGTGTAGCTTTGCAACCCCCTGTAGGCTTCAGAGAGAAGATTGTGCCATGGAACAACCTTTTCAAGAGCACGTGTGACAGAAGTGTGTGAGGGGGATTGGCACAGACAGATGCCCATGATGTCTCCCTTAATGGTCACTGCATGCTTCTGGGTAATGCTTCCTTTCCATCATGAGTTTTTACTCCAAATAAACCTCAATCACCTTGTAGTTTTTGGGTCAGAGGAGAACTTCAATTAACACAGAAAAGTTTAAATGTAAGCAAAGATTTGAGCTTGACCTTGAACTTTGTAATTAAGCACCTTTTGCTGTGCTGGTGAACCATAATCCACATAGAGCCATTAAGGCTTAAAGCCCACTGCTGAGTTGAGATCCAAGGGCTGCTGACCTTCCTTTCTCTGCCTCAGGATCTCTGGGGCTACAGGTATTGCAGCTCTCACATACTTCAGCACCTCTTTTAATTTAAAATGTGCCTCTTTTAATTTAAAATCTGTTTCTCTTTTGGACAGAACAGAAAAACAAAAGAGATTTGGAAACCTGTTTAAGATAGAAAAGTTGAAGCTGAATAATTTCAAGCTCAAGGAAAACCTAAGGTAAGGAAATGGTGGTGGTCCTACCCCTTCCTCCTTCAAACATGAGCATTCTTCTTTGCAATAATTTGAGAGGAGGAGGGCTAGGAGTAAGGAATACAGTTTTATTGGGAAACTTGGGTCAAAAGTGCTTCTATCAACTGACTAGGAACTGCTATGGCAGATATGGTCCACCTGTGAATCTTCTCCAAAGTCTCTGGCATCAGGAATCTAGAGGAGCTGGTCCTACAGCAGCTTCCAGGTTTTCATTTATGGCTTCTGTTGCCTTCTGTGTCTTTCGGGTACCTCAACATGACATGGGTACACAAGGGAATGTAGAAATGTTATTCCTGCTGCCTCAACCTGTGGGCCAGGATTAGGTATAGCCCTGAGTCCTAAGGGTTGAGGGGTTTAATTCCAAGTCCCATTTAGAGCCAAGCTGGCAACAGCATCTGCTGAAGAAGTTTGCTATTAAGTCATTAGTCTAACAGGGCAGAGGATATTGTATAACTTCCTATAGTGCCCTTTTGGGTACTCTAATATTCAAACCCCTGGATAATATTCCAGGGAAATTGCTTTTTCCTCAAGTGGGCAGTAGCTGCCTGCAGAACCTGTCCTCCATAGTGCCTGAACTCCAGGAAAATGCTACTTTTTCTTATTTCTTCAGAAATTCCATGTTAAACCTTTCCTCTTTTAGTTTAGGAGGGTTTATTTTACTTACAAACCTTTTCACACTGAATGCTCTGCCCAGTCAGTGGCTCCTTTCTGCATTCCTGCAAAATATCATTTTAGGGAAGGACCCACCAGGTTTTGTGCCATTCTCCTGTCTCAAAGAAGCCTTAAAGCATCTTAGGTATTGACAGACATTATCACGTTTAAATTCCTGAGCAACCCATGATATTGCCAGACTTATAGGAGGGAATTACTACTGGCTGCAGTTACCAACTGTCCATCAGTCTCTGGCTGTTGGGAAAGGGGATAGGGGTGGGCAGCAGGAGTTCGGATTGTATTCTGGATGCAAGTAGACCTTTCCTGCTTGATAAACACATGGCTGTTGTTGTTGTCAGAGAATGGAGGTTTTTTAGCAAGGGATATAATTTTGGCAAATGCTGCTGGTATCACAGAGCTCATGTACCTAGACCTGTCTCCACCACTTCAGCAGCAAGCACTGGCAGCTTTTTTGGGCTCATGGCTTCTTGGGGGATGCTGAAGTGCAGAGTTGTTTCTAAAAGATTTTTCTTTCTACAGATTGGTTTCCATATCAGTACCAAATTTAGGTAAGCAACATACATGTATCTGAGTCTTGGGGGTTTGTGTGTGTGTTGTGAAGAAGCAAATGTTTTGTACAATAAACTCGATGCATCGTGCCTTTCTGAAAATGATGTAGTGTGGCAGCATTAGCTTTGAAGACTTGCTAGAGATTTGTGCTTCACTTGAGGATGGGGTTTTTGCTGAGTTTTTGGTGGTTTTCCTTTGAAGAGGGGCATTCCTCCTTGGAGATGTTAAGGAAGGTAATGTGTGAAGCAGTCCATGCTGAGCCACTGCCTCCAGGCTGGTGGTGGTGTTTAACAGCCAATGGGACTCCAGCAGCTCTGTAAAACTGCCTGTTCCTGCCTGGTTGTGGGCCAACTTCATGCTTTGCATGAATGGGGATGGACACAGCATCTGCCCCCACTAATCAGGATGGGAACCTGCCTGGTCTGGCTACTGCTGCTCTGATTCCATCCATAGAGCTGGATGGCCAAACCCACCCAGAAAACTGCCCATGCACAAAACTAACAAGCCCAAGCATCCTTCCTTGCACTGGAGCTTTGCCAGATGTTTGGAGTTCCAAGGATCTTGCTTTTGCATTGCCTTGACCCCTTTGGGTTGAGTCATTAGCAGCAGCTGATTTGGAGTAGCAGGCTCAGAATGACATCTCCTAATAACTTTCTTCCCTGCATTTTTGTTGACAGCATCAATCTCCCAGGAGGACAGGGTGTACGACGATGTCGAGGTGGAGCAGAGAGAGCCCAGGTGAGGAGGGTGCCCTGTCCTGGGGCTGGTCTTGGGCTAAGGAGATGTTCCTCTTGGCACTAACCCATGCCCTAAGGAGCCTGTGGTACTGCAAACCACTGAGGGTCATGAGCTGATTGGGACTCAGTCCTCTGGAGACAGTCCAGGTGCCCTCTCCATGTGTGTTTAATTTGGCAAGTAACATCCCGCAAAATGTTCCTTTGATGTTACCTACTCAGTGCCAGAGACGTGAAAAGCAGGGAGCTGCTCCCTGAAACATGTGAAAATTCAGAGAGTTTTCCTAAGCAAGGAAAACTCTGGCTCCCAGACCTGATTATCAGCCCTGTCCTGGCAGGCTCCTTGTCAGAAAAATTACTTTTAATAGGAACAGCATGTCTTGGTGTCTTGCTGCCAGATGATTGTGGTGGCTGCGCGTGCTGGTGTAAATCACAGCAAGTGTTTGCATTTCAGTGGTGGGTGTGGGGGAGAGAGGGAAAAATCACTACTCTGTAGGTACAAGGGTTGGGGAGAGGACGTGCTCTGCTGGAAAAAATTGAATTCTTTTGTGTCTCTTCCTCTCAGAGAGAAGGACGACAAGTACAAAATCTGGACACCAAAATTTCGGAGGGCAAAAGAGTACAAGGACAAAAGGAAAAGCATCGACGACCTGGAAAGGTCTTGATTTCCATTCTATATTCCCATGTACACTTGGTACACGTGTCTCCTGAGTGGTTTCAGGGGTGGGATGTCCCTGACTGCACAGGCATTTTGTGTTGGCTGCTTTGAACCCAGCTTTCAGGAAACTTGGCAGAAAATGTCTCTAGGGGGAAACAAACTCTTGGATCTGAGCTGTATCGCAACCAGGGGATACCCAGAGGTCTTATCCTGAAATTCTGTTATGGCTTCCCACTTAGCTGAGGCAAAAAGTTGTTACTTGCTGCATATTTGGCACATTTTTGCTATTTCAGTAGGTTTGTATTAAATATTAGGAAGAAACTCTTCCCTGTGAGGGTGGTGAGGTCCTGGCACAGGTTGGACAGAGAAGTTGTGGCTGCTCCATACTTGGAAGTGTTCAAGACCAGATTGGATGGGGCTTGGAGCAACCTGATGCAGTGAAAGGTGCCCCTGCCCATAGCAAGGATGTTGGAACAAGATGAACTTTAAGGTCACAACTGAAACCATGCTAAGATTTTGGGAAGAGCCCTGTGTTCAGAAGCCCTGGACACCATGTAATAATTATCTGTGTGTTCCTCTTGCCCTTATTTTAAAGTATTAATTTCTTAGGTCTTCTTTTTCTAATTGGGCTGATTGCATTGCCTCTTGCTTTGTGCATAAAAGTTGAATGTTTTGGTTTTGTGGGGGTTTTTTGTTGGTTTTTGGTTTTGTTTGTTTGTTTGTTTGGGTTTTTTTTTTGTTGGGGTTTTTTTTTTTTTTTACTGGTGCTGCATTTTCAAGACCCAGAACTTGGGACTTCAAAAAAAATGCCAATCAAAGATCCATTTTCCAGGTTCTCACCACAGAGCTCCTGCATGGGGTTGCTCAGACACCACAGGTTGTGTTGTGCAAAGTCATAGGTAGAACTTCACAGACTATCAGGAAGTCGATGCAATTTCATCCCTTCCTTAGAGATCACAGGTCCTACAGGATGAGTTTACCAAGGAGGAATCTCTTCACAGCTTAGAAGTCCCTAATTTCAACTCTTGTTTCCTCTTAATTTTAAGCACATCAAAGTGAGCCAGAGGCGAATTATTTATTACAAATGGGTGGGGGATTTTGTTTGGTGGTTTTTTTCCTTTTTTAGTTTTAAAATTAATGCTATGGCTGGAATTTCATGTGGCAGAAAGACTGGCACATCCATACTGAGGCAATGTCCCAGCAAGAATGGCCATTGCTCCCCTTAAGCAGATTTTAAGAAATTGTTTTCCACTTTACAGTGTCACATAAATGTCTGCTTGGGTGACTTTCTCCTCCGTGTTCTAAAAAACCCAGCAAAAATCTGGAAAGCTGTATCAATCCCCACTTGCATAAATGTTTCAGGATGAGAGTTATCTGGGGATCCTTTATGTTTGAATATAAATAAAACCAGAAGGAGACAAACTGCTGGGGGAAAAGTGAATTGTTGACTTCTATAAAAACACAACTGATTTGAAACACTTGATACAGTTTGTTTGTTCCCACACTGCTTACAGGCAAAAAAAAATTAACCCAAATGTAGACACCAAATGGCCCACTAACATATTTGAAGTTGTATATCCATTCTTTTATGAAAAATAGGGATGTGAATGGTGCACGTTCCTATTCCAAGGGTTCACTGCAGGCAAGGCTGGAGTCAGGCTCTGAGTTGCAATTCTAAATGTGCCAGAGGTTATTTAAATGGAACTCAGAAGTACATGTGTGTGTGTCTCTTGATGCAGAAATATCTTCAAATTCAAGAAGAACAGTGAAGAAAAAAACAGGAAGAGGGAAAAAGAAGAGAAGTTCTTTAGAGAAACATTTATGGTATGTGTCTTTCTAGAGAAGTGGTTGCATCAGAGGAGGAAAGCAGCTATGTGACTTGTTAAAAAGATGAATAATGGAACATTGTTGGTCCTCAGCTATGCTGGGAGAGATGCCCCACTGACCTGTTCCTTCTCCCCTAATCTGGGACCTTCATCAGGGATGTTACTGGCATTTTACTCCCTTTTCATTTTTCATCCCCAGCTGAAGTCTCTTTTCTCCACCCCTCCCCACTGCCCCTACAGACATTGCACACGAGTGTAGAATAATGTGCTTGCTTTCTTTCCTGCAGTATGATAAGGAGATCAGTGTCATCAACACAGCCACTGCCGAGTGCTCTGTCCCCAGTGAGAGGAGAGTGGACCTCCCTGTCACAGCTGGAGAACAGCTGGATGTTATTGATGTCACGGAGGGCCATGCAGTGATCTGCCGGAATTCCGAGGGCAGGTGTAAGTCTGCAGAAAGTCTCTGGCTTGGGATGGGGGGCACTGCAGTCCAGCTTAGAGGGACAAATCAGCCTCCCAAGCCACAGTTGTCTGTGCTTAGCCACTATGACTGCATTTCCTCATGAATTTACTACTTTATTTCTTTTTTTCCCCCTTCTCTCAGATGGATACGTTCTAGTGGAGCACTTGAACTTCAGGTAAACTCCAATTTTATTTATTGTGATAAATACTTTCTTCTCCTTCCTGTGTAGAGATATCCGAGATCTGGAGAAATGTACTTAAAACTTCTGAAGGCAAGGGAAGTTATTGTAAACAGCCAGTATTAAATATTAAATAACTATTTCCAGTTTTAGTCTGCTATTCTGCTGTTACACAAGTTTCCAGTCCAACTGCAGCTAAAAAAAGCCCTCTCCAGTCATAACTTGTATAAATTGGAGATTCCTGACTTGCCTTCAGATATGCCGTATTAATTCACATCTGCTGCAAACATGGGCCACTCAGTGTGCATTGCCTTGCCAAAACACACCCTCAAATTCCCTGCTGCAGTGTTTCCTTGCATGCTCATGCATAATTGAGACAAATGAACCAGGTGTCCCTTGCTGGAAAACTTTGTTTTGCCTTTTTTTTTTTGAAACAGACAGTACTAACGTCCCTGAGAGCTGCTCTCCCCTGGAGCATCCCTGACAGTCTCTTTTTGTGCTTCCTGCATCCATGAGAGCCCACGTTGGTGAATTGTGGAGTGATGATGCCAATGTAAATAAAGTTATTTTTTTTACACTGTTAGATGTGCAAGAGTTGTTTTGGGGTTTTTTGGTTGGTTTTTTTTCCCTCTCACATCTTCACTGATTAATAGTTATTTTTAGTATTTCTCACTTTCTGGAGTACCTTGTTGGCCAGCTCTGAAATAGCTGTTCATTTCTGCTCTTGTATGAAGAAAATTCTGCATATTTGTTGCTCCATCTTGTTACTGTCTGTTTTAGGTGGTAGAATTGCAAGACTCCCCAAAAGCAGCTTGGCTCTTTAAGAAGCAAACCATATAATTTTGAACTGGTTTTGGTCCTGAAAGTATTGGGAGTAGAAAGATGTATCACCACTCACGCTGTGTTAAATATATAAAATAGTGGAAAAGTTGACTCACTTCTTTCCAGAAAACATGAAAAAAGAGTAAGTTAACACATTCAGTCAAAATTTACTTTATTTTTGTAAGCTAACTTAGGCATCCCAGATATGTAAAGGCTGACTCCTGGCTCCCACTGACTCACAGGCTGTTACCCAACAGTTGCCCCTGTGTTTGGGCTGTTCTCCACTGTAGGCCTGGAGGATGATTACTTGTTTTAAGAAAAATCCTCCTAAATGTAGGAAGAGAAATATAAATTGCTAGTGGCTTCTCCTTGCTGTATCCAGTGGTTAAGTTTTCAAGAATATTCTGTGAAAAGCAAAAAAACAGGGCCAGGGTTTTCACATGGCTTTGGAAGAAGAAAAACGCTTAAATCTGACCGTAGTGTGCAGCTTTTGCCCCTCCCCAGCACATTTTAAAAGCCCATATCAGCTTGCTCATAAATATCCTAAAAATGTAGAAGTTTTAATTGGAAATTATTAAATTTTCCAGGCTTAAGAAAACACAGCAAAATAAAAGTGCTGTTTGCCACAGGGCCATTTCAAGGCTGGCATAGGAGGCATCAGTAAGAACACAGAGCAAATATTTAACATTTACTTTTAAGTCTATACAGGCATTCTTATTTATTTTACCATGTGGTTACTATTAAGTGCACTGGCCTGCATCCATCCTGGAAATAAAAAAAAAATAAATAAAGCAATCCCCTGTAAGCATGCGCAGCTTTGCAGCCTTGCCAGCCCAAATATTTAGACTGCTCTGGTGGTGATGGAGAGTTTGGGGAGCTCAAGTGCGTGTTTGGCTTTGGCACAGGCTGGGACGTGCTCTGTGTCCTTCACCTCCAGCCCTTATGGGGACTCAGCCTTGATGGAAGTTGTGGAGACAGTTTACCTGGGGGGGGCTTTTCTTCCCTGGCAATGTTTAGGATTAATACCATGAAGAAAACACCCTTTTCCTCAACTCCTTCCTCATCCTCCTCCCTACTCAGAGCTAACTCACAACTCATGAAGTCCATTAATCACCAGCTTTGTGAGCACTACAAGCAAATCTTGCATTGGCCACACATGCGAGCTGCTTCTTGCTTCCTAAGGAAGTCATTTAACAAGTTTTTATTTTAAATTAAGGCTTTTTTAAAAAATCCCCCCACATATCCTGTGCTGGACGTGCTTGGGCCCTGATCCCAGGGCAATGACGCACATCGTTGTGGGGTTGTGCCCCAAATCCACATGAAATACAAACTTCTGTACCCACACTGGCAGCTGATTTAATGCAAGGGAGCCTTACACATACACTTAGAAATACTTTTCCTCATGGACAAATTCCAATGCATGTACAGAAGAAAAGAGCTTGCTAGGGGATGACTCCAGACAATACAAAAATGCTTTAGATAGAGCAATTTAGATCTCCTCAATTAAACCACACGTTGGATAAATTTAGGTCAAGATATTGGTCAGGAAATTAAACTTGTCCTTCTTTTTTTTTCTTTTTCCTTTTATGGCCTTGCTGGTACATCCTACCCACATCAAACTTAAAATAATTCTTCTGTGAGCTTTATACTCTGTTCCTCCATGTTGCTCCTCAAAAAAAGGAAATCACGATGATGACAATTGTGATTTGCTCAGTCTGAGGAGAACTGAAATTTTTTAGAGGGCAATTCTGTATCACAGAAATTGTGTAAAAAGGAGAGTGGAGACAGGGACAAAACTGGGGCATCCACTGCACCTGTGTGCTTTAACTGTATTTACATCCTGCTGCATCACAGGCAGACAGGAAATAAGCCCCTAATTTTCCCCCAACACCTTTCCTATAGCAAAAAGTTATTTTGCACAATATCTTTAAAATTATCCTCTCTACACTTTGGTGTAAGGAGTTGAGATCTGAGTCAGCACGAGTCCATCAGCTCTGCTAGATGCTTGTTAATACAGAAAACCTTCAGGTCTGCCTCATGGAACACATATTGGGTTGGGGAAACTGTTTAAGTTGTTTTTGTATATATTAATCCCCTTCCTGCCCCTTTGCACCACCCCCAAGCCCTGAGGGCATCCGTGATCCTGCAGCTGGGATGTGCAAGGATCTCCAGAGAGAAACTCCACCAGCCAACTCCAGTCTGCAAAAAAGGCACTGTGAAATAAGTAAATTTTAAGGATTTGTTGCTTTTATCTCTTTTCATCTCTGAGTTTATTAAAGTGCCAATGTCAACCATGGAGACAGCTATCACATGCAGTGCAGTACACCGAGAAACACTTTCCACACCATAAATGGAAGGAAAAAGGCTTCCTTGTGATTATCTAATGCACAAAGGGCAAAACTGAACCTAGGCTTTGTGCCCTTCCCCAACAGCTACCCCAAAAAATACTAAAGCCATGAATCCGAAAACAAAACTTTCTCCAGTCTCTGAGTTGACAAAATAGAAAATACCAAGAAGGATGGATTATTTATAGAGCCCAGGGTTTTTTTCTGAGCTTCATGTTAATGATATGTTTGAAGTGATGCCTATACTCAGAGCTTTTTAAAGTTCATTATTTTAACAAAAAAAAATCATAAATACATAATATTATAAATCATAAATACTCCTTAGAGTATAAATTAAAAAATTGCAGTGGACTTAGTCTGATTCATCTCTCTCACAGAGCTGAGTTTGTCTGCCCCAATGCTGGGCCAAGGACACTACAATTATCCTGGGATTCAGTTTTGCTTTGCGCTTGAAAAGAAAAAAACCAAAACAAATGCATTGAGGTACAAAACACGTGAATATAACATGATACAGAACACATGAACATGCTTCCAGCAACAAGAATAAATATTACCATGGCTACAGTATCTACTTCACAGTTTTGTGAGATGAGGATAAACTATTTCCAAACTTGAAAAAAAAAAAAAAATCCAGAGATGAATCTTACAAATAAACTTTGATTTGTAAATTAAGGCAGCTTCAGCAGGAACTTCAAGGCTTTTGTTGAAAACAGATTTTTTTTGTAACACCAAAAGTGTACTCGTGCTTGCAAGTATAGCTCTGATTTACAGTCCAGTTCTTCTAATTTTCATGATCAATATGAGCAAAGATCTGTGCATCGAATACCAGGTGTGCTCTCTGCAAAAGTCACTGTTCCATCAACAGGTGTAATATGGGAATTCTGAAAACCAGTTCATCTCTCAGGCATGGGAATGAGGTACATCTGGATGAATTGTTAACTCCATGGCCGGGAGGTAAATTGGAAATTCAGAATTACAAGAAGCTGTTGCTTTTTTAATAAGTGAGTCATGAAAAGGGATATATAAGGGAAGGGCTAAGGAAGCCAAAGGAAAGCACTAAATGGAAAGCCCATACCAAAGTAAGACCTTAAGAAAGGGGACTCGAGTAGGTACATCACATACCTGGAACAAAACCAGAGCCTAAAACTTTCCAGGAAAACACTGCAGGAGCTGGAGCGGGGATTTGTTTGGCTCATCCAGCTGCACGATTCTTCTTCCCTCTCTCCTCTCAGCTAATAAAAGGGTGAAGCCAAATAATTGCACAACAAATGGTACTTCAAGTATTTAGAAACACGTCCTGCATGTCTCACCGGGGGGACTCTGCATGGGCTGGGGAAATTGTGCACCTCGTGAAATAAAGCTGTGACTTCCAGCAGTCCTAATGTATGTCGAAGGCACGATTTCATGTCCTGCACACAGGTCTGTCTTCCTTCTACAGGGGGTGCACACTGATGGTAAGGAGCAGTAAAATAAAAAGGAGTAGACAGAATGGTTATTTTGTTCAAAACTCATCTATTCCATTACGAATGCCCTTATAATCACAGACCAAAAAATGTATATACAACAGGTACTAGCCAGCTGATTCTTTTTTTTACAATACTGCCCATATATATAACCCTGTGCTTGTACACACCTTATGAAATGCTAAACTGGACACGCAGCTGAAGAGGAATTTCTGACCCGTTAAGAGAAAAAAAAAATATCCTGCTCCCTTCACCTGCTCAGCTCCGACTCGAAAAATAAACCTGCCCCAAAACCCCTTTGGCACCAGGGCTTTGGCCAGGGAGGGTGGAAGGGCAAGATTCTTGTGGCTCCTGCTGCCACTTTTCCTCCTGTCCCTGGAAGAGGCTGTCTTGGGTCCGATGGGGTCAGCTAAGCTACTCATGGGCTTTACCTAAAAGAGGGTGTAAAAATAGCATCCCTTTTCTCCAGGTCCTCTTGCATGCTGGGATTAGTGTGTGATGGCAGGTGTCCAGGGCACACAGAGACCCTCCTGGGCAAATAAAGCTGAGAGGCCAACCACAGGGATGCTACTTACATTTTATATATATATATATGTGTATGCACATATATATATTTGCCAACAAGAACAGTACAAGCTGTTTCTGAACTAACTCCTCCAGGAGCTGGAGGTTACTGCTGGAGCCTACCTGAACTCTACATCCTTTGCATTTTGTCTCTCTCCCTCTTGGGCTGAAGCAAAGTTTGGGTGAGTTTGTGGCTTGCAAAGCACAGCTGTCCAGTGGCTTCTGAAGAATTGCACTTGGATTAATTCAAGTTTTTGTAGTTCAAATAACGTCTACCCCGCTTTTCTCGTTGCTTGTGCATGTACCAGCATAACTCAAAAGAGCTGACCACAGTGTAACAGTGTAAAAGTTAAACTTTTCCTCTGGAAAATGTAACTGGAGGTCAGCGGCTTCTTTGCAGCTGGGAAACAGAAAACAGCCTATTTGAAGGTAAAATAAATAATAAAAAGAAGTGAACGTTCTTAGAGTATTTCAAAGTGCAGCACGGATTTGGGTAAGGCTGTAATGGACAGTTCAATCCCATGTGTTCATTAAGGAGGTACTTCCATCAGTCCTACTCACTCCACTGCTTCTGCTGACACGGAGCAGGAAAGTTGCTTCATCTCTTTAAGTCTCTCCATATGGGAAACTGAGTAACTTACTGCCTTCCAGGCAGGACTGGTTTTGCAGATCCACATAGGAGTTAATGTTTGCATGGTTCTGAGAAGATGCCAAGTGCCACAAGGGCTTATTCTACCACCTAGAAATCCCACCCGCCTCCAGGAAGCAAACATTTCCTCCCAAGGGCATTTGCTGCTGTTTAATACTATTAGTTCTGCTGGGCAAGAAATCCCAGAGGGCAAGAGTCAATTTAAAAAAAGACATCTGTACATCTACCTGCTTCTGAATCCCAGGTTCTAATACACCAGTCCCTTATCAAGGGGGCTACAGGTGTTTCTAGGACAAGCAAGATGCTCAGTTGGGAGTGAAGATTTAAAAAGCCTTTTACATTCCAAATACAATTTCAATCATAGCTGTTTCCTGGATGGAAATTAATGGCTGTCCCTATGGATGCTCAGCCACCCTCTCCTGCTCCTTTCCAAAGGTGCCTATCTCCAGCACCCAAAATCACTTAGGGCTGTTTGCTTCTGTCTCAGCATTGATCCTTGTGGGTCCCTTCCAAATCAGAATATTCTGTGATCCAAAAGCTGCTAAAGGGCTGGGTGCTGCTCAGCTTTGGCTCTGGGGTGGGGTTGGGTTTTTTTTTTTTGCATACAGAGTCTGGATTCTCCATCCTTGCCAGGTGTGACCTGCTCACACCACAGCCCTGGAGACACATCATCTGACAGCCACCAAACACAGCACCAAAGTCAACCTTCACCCCAGAGTATCTATTTCATAATCATAATATACGAAAAGGCTCATTACAAAACCTAGAACTACAAACATTTCCAGTATTTCTTTTAAAAACAAAACTGTTCTGCTGTGGGTTTACAATCCAACCACTGCTGGGCTGGATTTAGTGTTCAAGAGCTCAACAGCAAAATTGATTTTTTTTTTTTTGAAGCTTTCTATTTTGTGTGGCTTCTGGAAAAATTGGAGCTGTAAAGTCATGTTAGTGAGAATCCAAGTACAATCTGTAACAAAAGTAAGGCAATTCTGTGTTTTTAAAAAAACGGGACTTCAAGCTGAAAACATCCATTTAACTGCCAGTAGATGGCAAAAATATCCCATATTTGTCTTGATTACCTTAAATGATTAGTAAAAAAGGCTTAATGTGTTGTTCTTGTCCTTGCTTCTCATAGAAACTTACAGAAAGTATAAATTAAAGTGCAACTCTACAAAAAAACCTAGCAAAAAACCTCAGTGGGTCATAAGAAGCTATCAAAAAGTTTGATTAGTTTTTTCAAGTTGAACAATCTGATACCTGGGACCAGCAAAAGTTCTTTGTTTTGTTTCATAAAACAGAACACACAAAACCCCAAAAATACAAACACCAAAACAAAACCCTCCACCCAGGAGTTTTTTGGCAAAGTTTTCATAAAGTATTTGTTCCTTGACTGATTATGCTATTACTTTGCAATCAAGTAAATGGAATTAAATACTATGGCAAAGCCAAGCAGATGCCAACGCTGCCCATTAGACTAAGCCTGTGTGATAAAAAATAATAACTCTTTTAAACAAAGAAGTCACATGTGCATTAGAGTTTACCCTTGAAAAACAAGAATTTAACCTTAAAAATTCCTGTAGTTTGTCTTAAAAAATAAAATCCTACCCCTCAGATAGCCAGTAGTAAAGAAACAGTAAAACTCTGGATTTGATATCCCTGCCTTATGAGCGGAGTGGTGAAGGTCACAGTCCAGTGGGCAGCAGCAGGACAGGAGAGCCCTTCGGCATGAAAAGCAAGTCTGGTAGCACAAAGCAGTGACCAGGGAAGGGAGGGAAGGCAGATTTGGCAGTGATTTTAGGGTGGTGACAGCAGGGAGAGGTTTCCTATGGGAAAGGTGAGAGGTGAATACTTCGGAGGTGTGCGATGCCGCTGGCTCTCGCCCGGCAGGGATGATCCCACCCTTGGGCAAAGCACCGGGTTTTTGGGTGGGTGATTGGCATCCTGCCCTCCATTGGTGGCTCACCTGAACCCTGCTTGGAATTCAGCCCCTGAAGCTGGTGGAGCAGCAGGGGAGGGTGAGGGAGTTGGAGAGGGGTGACGATTAAGGGCTGGAAAAAAGGCAAGCTGCCTTGAGCTCCGAACGTGGTGAGCAGCTCAGTGCTGTCCGGAGCTCTCATGAGGAAATAAAGCACCTTAGGGACACTCCTCTGCAAAGACTTGACATGTGGAGGCTTTCCCACAGCAAATACACAACAGGACCTTTGCACATGCCATCTTCCCTCCCCATCTTAAGAAGGGGGGGGAAAAAGAGGGGAGGGAGGTCATATTGCACTAGTGCAGAAACAGAAGCATCTAAGTAGCTGCTACTTTTGGGAGAAAAGTGTTACCAGAAGACACATCCTGGTGTGAACTAGCAGAGCTACTTCATTACCCTTCAGCTCCATTTCATGTAGCTCCTGGTCAACCCCTGACCTGGCTCAGCACATCCTGCCCCTGCTCTGTGCAGCAATGGGGAAACATCAGCCTCCCTGCACACTGTCTACCCCACAGGAAGCTTGGCCAGGATGAACCAGGGCGAGGCATTTTCCAAAAACTCAGCGATACATTTGCTACTTTACAGCCACACCAACATTTCCCATTGGGTTCACTAGGAAAAAAACGGGTCTTGGATACATTTCACCAGGCACAAGGAGCGAAATGAAGTTATTCTTAATTTCCTCAGTGCCTCGTTAGAGGGGAGCATGTTTTGGGGCTGGACTTGGCTCCGTGCCACAGGCTGTGGAGCGGTGAGGGGCACAGAAGGAGGAGGAACACCGAGAAGCAAAAGAAACAAGGGACGAACAAGTCAGACCAGATCCTCACAGTGCAGTACCGTGTGCGGAGGGACCGGCGCCTTGGTGGCACCCGTCAGCGAGCCAGGGCCATGATCAGGCTGGCACACATCTCGAAGAAGTCCATGGTGTGGCTGCCCAGGCGTGGGGTCACTGAGGGGATGCTGCCAACGAAGGAGCCGCTCAGGGAGCCCATCAGGGACTGGCACTCGGTGGACGCGGCAGCATCAATGCTCAGCCTCGGACGGTGCAAGCCGGCGGCGGAGCAGGAGCGCTGTGGTGTGGAAGAGCCCGACCTCTGCTCCATCACCTCATCTGGACCATCAGAAAGAAAAAGCAAAAAGTAGAATTAATTTGGCATCTGCAACGCAGGTTTGGTAAGGGACTACTAACAGTAGTGGAGACAAACAGATCAAAAGGGGTTTTGCTGACTTGAAACAGCTGCATAAGCACTTCAAAATGAAGAGAGTGGTTTTCAAATTTCCAGCCTTGCCTTCCTAAGTGCTTCACATCTCCCTCCGCACCATGTCCTACTTACCATCGATGCTTTTGAAGTCCAGGAGATAGCTGCGGTTGTCCACCTGGTAGAGCTGCAGGCTCATCTTCACATAATTGCCCGTCACCGGGTTCTTGCGGCGCACTCTGAGGTGGTAGGCGTTCACCACCTGCAATGGGAAACCTGCTTTCAGGAGTAAGATTCCAGGCAGCAAGAACAACAATTCTTATTTTCTCTAAATACAAGCAAGACATTTTCTGGGAAAAACAGTTTCCAGAAAGAACAATGCCTACAAAATTAAGCAAACAGCTTTATCTCTTGTTTCCTTCTATCTTTAAAAGTGCTTCTTAGGGCTCTGATTCACCAGCTGCTGGCAGACAAAGCTGCTGTGACCCATCTGCCAGGCACCAAACTGATGTTTGCTCCTCCCTCACCACCAGCCGTGGCCGTATGAGCCAAAAAGTCCACTCATAGACCCATGTACAAGGACAGTGTCCATGAAATCAGGGCAAGCTGGGCACAGCAATGTCTCCCATCAGCACAGCTAAATCCAGTGTTTGTGGATCAGCCTCGAGCTGTGTATTTTCCCTTGCTGCTTCCCACCTCACAATCTGCTGCATCTCATTTACAACGAGATCATTTCTCTGTGCTATATTTATGAACCAACTGTGTGGATGAGAAAGCTATTCTGATGGAGAGTCACATCTGAAGTTATTCTTAGGATAGGAAAGACTATTGTGAAACCTCCTCATATGAAATAAGCTCCACTGCCTACACAAAGATGTCGGTCTGACTTGGTTTGTGAAGCTGTACCAGAAATACAGCAGGTTTGCTCACTCTCTATAATCATACAGCCAACAAATGCCTGGCTGGTGGACCTGGCAACAGTCCATCTCGTGGCTGATCCAGTGAAATTGGGTTTCTGGGAGCTACTTGGCTTTAAAGATGTAATATTACCAAAACTAAGGAGGAGACAGGAAGCTTTAAAAAAGCAGCACAGTGACATTCACACTGTACAAGGCTTGGGACCTGGAACAAAGAGTGCAACTCCTCTGGTGATGAAGGTCTGGGCTGAAATTCTCCTTACCTTGCTCCTGATGCTCGCACAAGGCTGCCGTGAAAGGCCACGAGTCAGGAGAGCTCACCTCAGGGGCTGCACCAAGATTTAGGGAATCAGGCTCAGCAGCAGATATGCAAGGCTAACTTAGGGATTTTTATATTCTGACTTTGAAAAAGACTGTGACTAAATGTTGCACAGATCTGGAGAGATATCTGGAGGGAGTACTGTCAACTAAAACATCTGGATTTAAATCAAGAAGCTGAGCTCCAAACTGAGGAAGCAGTGCCTGAAAGAACATCTGGTCCACAAGCACCACTCCATCTCCATCTCAGAAAAGGCCACCACATCAATAATACAAATCCTGCCCTCAAGGCCCCCCGTCCCTTATCTATGCATCTTTAAGGAAGATGAATACGGTGCCATTTCAGCACACAGACTGACAGGACCACGCAGAAATTATGAGAGTTCCTTTCCTCAGAAGCACTCGAGATGACCTCGCAAGGAATTAGCCACTAAAATTAGAAATGTGAACAGCTCCACTTATCCCCACAGCTAAACGAGGCAGAATCATCTCTCCAGCCAAAGGCTTAGAGCACTCAGAAAGAAAACTCTTATTTCACGCCCTAAATAAACATCACAAGCACTGAAGCACAGCTGGCACCTTAATTCACTGTGTTTCTATTAACAAGAAATAGCAGGATGATTGCAAGGTGGGGGCATTTATTTGGAATTAGGTGAGGCTGTAACCACACTTATAATCAATCCTCCCTGAGTGATTCAAATCATGAGAAAATGATGCTTGAAAAACCCCCAAGGAGCACCAGCACTCCCTACCTTCCACTCGAAGTCCAGCTGTTTCATAGCCCGGTACACCTCGGCCATAATGTCATAGGGTTTGCTCTGGCTGCGGATTCCCAGGTGCCACTTGGCCTTTTTGACAGTCAGAGGTTTTGGCTTCGTGGTGTTGAGGGCATCCAGAGGGCACCGCGATTTGGGGCTGTCCGCTATCAACGGCGGCATCCGTTCGGGGTGCGGCTTCACCCCGGGAGGGATGTGCATGGCACTGTCGTCCATGAAGGAGCCAGTGGGGGGGCTGGAGGCGAGGTAGAACTCGCTGGCTTGGTTCATGATCCTCCGGTTGTCAATGACAAGGTGATAAGCCACTGCCAGCTGGTCCTGAGGGTCACCGCTGTACAGGCTGTTCATCACCTCCGACTCCGTACACTCAAACTTCTCACACACTTCCCGAACCGCGTCATCGTCGATGACGGTGGCATCGTAAGAAGGGTCCTCTGGGAACAGGTAACTGGGCAGCTCCTCCTTAAACCACTCGTGTTCCCTGGGGAATGCAGAGAGGAGCCACTGTGAGCTCTGTGCGAGGCAAGATGGGGCAACCACCGCCAAGACCAACCCTCAGCTGCTGTTTGGGGAGCTCAACACAGACGTGCACAGCGCCCCAGTACTGCAACAATGATGACACTCTGCTCACTGGGCTTTGAAGTATGACCTCAGCACCTAGGAGATTCTCACACTTTTGGATTCCCATGGCTCTGACAGAGATCAAAGCTATCCACATACCCAATTCCCACCAATTTACAATGAAGTCAATGATAATTAAGTGCCTAAAAGCCATGCAGTGCCTTGTCTATAGATTCAGTGTGTTTACTGACTGTAATCTTGCCATACATGCTGCTGCTTTAACATGCAAATAAATCCTCTAGTCTTAAGGAATTAAGAAATAGAAAAAGGGCAGTTCACATGGTTTTACTTGAAGAGTAAAATTAAGGCCATCCATTGAAAATGCATTAAAAACCTGAGAATGCCTGAAAGTCCTAGTAATATTTATGTATAAGTTTAGCACACCAGCTAGATGTAATGATTTCATAAAATGTGTATCAGGCTCCAGCTCTACAAAATGTTTCCAAAGTGGTTCAGGCTGTGAGAATTTTGAAGTCCTACTAGCAGTCATGAACTTTTAATGATATCTGCAGACAAAAGTATCTGCGTAAGAGCCTAAGTGCTCCCTTTACCTGGAATTTCCACAGTGATGCATGCACATAAAAGGTTCATAGGCACCATGCTCGTTGACTAGACAAAAAAAAGTGCTCTGTATTTAAAGATGAATCATTTGCTTACAGTTTAAATTACATCCAGTATTTATGGATTAAGTCAGTAATTCTTGTGCTTCTCCCCCTTTTTTATTGGATCGACAGTAAGTACAATGATTACCCCGTTATTCTGAACTGGCACTCAGAAGGAGGTGGTCTTGAAATAAAGTAATGAAAAATGGCTGGTGGGTATTAAGTTCTTAGGATTATTCCATGATATAGCTGGTTTTACTAAGTGCTATTACGAGATTTTTGAGGCTATTTTATAATGCAATAAAATAGAATTATATATAAGTATGTATATAAAATATACACAAATTCATCACCCGATTCATCACCCACTGCCAGACAGTAGCACCCACCTCTTCTGCAGCACAGGAGGATGTAGGGCTGCTCCTTGAATCACCTGGGACAAAAACCATCTGACTAGTCTTGTAAACCACCCTGCTCACCTGCCAGCAGGTGACCCCCAGGACAGTCACCTTCCTGTGCCACTGGTACAACAGAGAACCCCAAAGGCAGCCAGCCCACCCCAGCCCACCTGAGCTGACCTGATGTCCTTGATGGTTGCTCGCTTGAGGGGGTCAACCTGCAGCATGTGCATGAGGAGAGTGGCAACGGAGCGGTTGAGGTATTCAGGGATGTAAAACACACCTCCCCGGATCTTCTTGAAGAGGGTGGGGACGTGCTCGTCATCAAAAGGCAGAGTGCCGCAGAGGAGGGCGTAGAGGATGACACCACAGCTCCAGATGTCCACCTCTGGGCCAGCATACAGCCTGCACGAGGGCAAGGGCAGGAGAAACGTGTCACTCCCCATCCTCTCCTTAGTCAGGGTGCAGATCCCACCAGGTGAGCTGGGCACCTGCTGCCAGCTCCACCAGAGACAGAGCCCCAGCCCACCCTGGGGCTGCTCATGTAGTTCCTCCTGACCAAAGCTGCCTAAGAAGAAATCACTCAGGGAAACAACATGGCAGAGTTGGCACTGGCTGCCCACACTCCTCTGGATAGCCATGTACACTCCTGCCTCCACCAAACTCTCCAAAAAGCCAAACCTCACGTTTCCAAGAGCTCTGCCAGGATATTTGCTCCTTTGCCCCAAGAGCTCAGGCAGCAATTTCTGTTCATTCAGCAAGGCAGATTAAACAGCAGCAGATACTCTATCTATGAGTGTTTATTTTTGGTGGAAGTTTATGTGCTGGTATGCAAGTGCTCCTGCTTCCGACAAGTTGCTAATGTGCTTCCCGGCATCACCAAGTTGGAACTCCCAAAATATACAAGATTTGCTGCTGCTTGCTCAATTTCCTTATCTCTTTTTGCTACAACTGATGCTTTCACAGAGATTTTGGGAGGCAGCACTTACTCTCAGGCTGTGAAACCCTACCCAAATGCAGAGGTTGAAAAAAAATACAGAAGTCTCTTCTTGAAACCTCAGCATCCTGCACTTGCTCCTCCTGAAAAGCATTACTGAAGACACAACAGTGTAGTAAAAGCATTGGTCATGCACACAACCATTTTCTGTACACTGCCAAAACACCAGGTCTGCTTGTCCAAGGGTGAGACTTCCCCTGATGAGGCCAGGGACAGCAGCAAAGTCATTTTGGAAAGGCAAGACAGTTAGCTGGATGTCCTCTTGGTCCTGCCTCCACGCCTGACTCGCATAGATCAGAAGCCTGATTCTTTTGCTGATAACTGCATTGCCTGAATAGTCTTTTGGACTTTTAAACGTAAAGGAGTTGCACTTTTACGACTCTGAAACCTGAGCTGTCACGCTCTACTGCTTTTGTGCACTACAAGGAAACGCAGCAGGAGCCAGCAGTCAACTCCTCCCTGCCCCACACACCCACCAGGCAACGCAGGAAGAGTGGATCATGCCTTTCCCCCCAAAATGCAGCTCTCACACACTGCCATTGCTCTAAGAACTGGGCAGCTTGGGATATTATCCAGGACTATGAAACTCGGGCATTCCTGATCCTGACCCCACTGTAAGCAGGACCAATGCAGGAGGGATGCAGATGTAGCCAGTGAAAAAGTGCAACATGTAGGCTTGGTTGGGTTTTTCTTCCTTACTTTTGTTGTTATTAAGCTGTATTGCCTGTACCCTTGGAATGATCAGGCTCTGCACACAGGGACTAAATCCCTTTTGCTAATCTGTTGTGTGCCTTGTCTCCTATACAAACTGAAAAATGTGTCTGGCCTTTACTGAAAAGGACATGGAAATACCATTAATATTTTTTTGGAATCCCAGTAGAGTTTCTGGCTTTGTCCCCTCTTGACAATGAGGATTTACTTGATTTCCCACAAAAAGCTGTAGTCACAATAGGGTTTTTGGATGTTAGTCTAATTCCTAGGATACTCTGCCAACACTTGCAGTGGTGTAAACAGGGATAAAATAATCATAATCACAGCAAACACACTCTGAACAAAATGTTGTATTTAAAAGCTATGGTTATAGGCAAAACCCCACTGGATTAGGAAAAGTAATGCTCATGCAAAGACCAATTCAAAGATATTGGGTAAATAACGAGATGGGTGGTTTAAAGGACCATACAGATAACTGAAAATTTGAAAATCTGTATTTGCAAGACTTGCTATGCTATTACAGAGAGAATTAGGGAAATATGAACATTCTATGTAATTTCTGCTCCTGACAATAAAATATAGGAGGTAACACTTCTGTACCAACATGTAGAAGTCCAGCTTAACCTTGTGGAGAGCATTAAATACCCCATGTGCTGTACAGATGTTGCATGCTGAGATGCAACCACAGTGGAGGTTTGCAAATTCAATTCATCAGTTCAAAACAAAGCTCCAATGGCTGAACGTACTGCCATGAGCAAAACCCCTCACTTAAGGAACCAGAAGACAAGTATTTTCAATGCAAGAGTTCAACAGTGTTGAGAAGTGATTAAAAATCTTTCTGGTTCTTCTGTTAGTGAATGGTTTTCCTCATTAACACTATTCTATATCACAGCTAGGCAGGAGAGGAGGGGTGGTCTGAAAAAGTCTTACCATCTGGAACCTCTGTATCTGCATCCAAAGAGTAATTTTCACCCTCTTTAATTAATAAAAACAGTCAACATCTGGTATTAATAATCCCTCCAAAGTAAACACCTTCAGCAAAAAAAGGTTTGCTATTACAGTTATTGAGAAATAAAACAACCAAAAAAACCTTTCAGATCTTTGCCATTAGATTCACCCAAACATAAAATACAGGTTGGAAGGACTCAGCTGCTTTTACTAAATGTGCAAAGCTGTTTCCAATGCCAAGAACAAATTTAAAGTCCATGTGCTCACACAGACTCTGATTAGAAATGGAATGTCCTACCTTCCAGAGATTACTTCAGGGGCTGCATAATTTGGGGAACCACAGCTGGTACGTAGAAACTCGCCATCTGACATCATGTTGGACAATCCTAGGAACAAGATGTTTATTACATATTGATGTTTGATCTAAAGGTCCAGCCACAGAGGACTCCGTGATGTACAGAGAAGAGGTAAAGCAAGTGGAGGGGGAAATTTGGAGGGGAACTGTTGCCATAATTTAGATAGGCTGCTTCAAGCTGGTTTCCATACTATTATCACCATCATCATCATTATTATCATTATTGGGTTTTTTTCACACCCAACCATGGAATATTCACTTCAGGCTAATTTTGCTTCTCTAAATCGCAAAGCCCAAACCACAGAGGAAAAGAGACATAATTCATCCCAGAGTAGCTACTTTATATGGGAATTGGGTGGAGTTGTGAAATGAGTAAATCTTCAGAAGGATTTATCACTGCTAGAAAGGACTTACCAGGACAGAGCTGGTAGCCAGGGTATTTTAATGGATTTCAATCAGTAATGCCACTTAAAGACTCCTGTTACTGCTCGCTGTAAAATGAAGTGAAGCCAAGAGCACATGGCCAAATGTACAGAGAACATGCATGAAAATAAACACACACATCCAGCTCCCCTTGAATTAAATGCATGGAGTCTGTCTTAAACATATATTAGCTAAATCTTTATGTCAGGTGATTATACTAAAACATAGCAAAGATTTACAAATTACTTCGCTGCTCCACTCTCAGTGCCAGTACAGGAGCAGCCTACAATAAGTAATCCCTGCCTCTGCAAAAAGGCCAGTGTTTATAACTGTGGGCTTTTCAGGTAGAGCAACTGGTGGTGGTTAGGGAGGCAGGCTCTGGGGTTTGTATGGAGCGCTCCACCGACACGCTCCGGCAAGCGCCGCGGCGCTGGCTGCCTTTCTGGAATGCTGCCGGGGTCACATACCAAAATCAGCTATCTTTGCATTCATGTGTGCGTCCAGCAGCACGTTCTCCGGTTTCAGGTCTCGGTGCACAACCATGTGTCTGTGGCAGTAATCCACCGCCGAAAGAATCTGCTGGAAAAGGCGTCGAGCTTCTGCCTCTTCGACCTGCGGGCGCAAAGGGAAACAGCCCTGAAGGTTGGGCTGCGTGCAGAGCTGGCAGGGCAAGGTTTGACTTAGCAAGGAGCCAAAGTGTTCCAGGGTGCAGAGAGAAAATCACAGCGTGCCTGCGACCAGAAGCAGCAAATAAAGCAGATTTCTCACCCGTGTATTTTGTAGTGTGCTCATGTTTGTAAAAGATATGGCCCAGAGATGAAACGTGAAACTTCAATTTAGCTGAGCCATCAAGAACTTAAAGTATCTATTAGACAATGCCCTGCAGACTCAGGCTGGACAAAACACCATAGAGGACACTGCTGGGAGCAAGTCCTCAAGGACACATGGCTTTGGAAGCAAGAGCTGAAGGTGCAACATTGTTATGACTTTAATTAGCAATATAAGCTATATAGTTGCATGAGCTGTATTAGAGAAATAATATTTTAAATGACTGATTATTTTTACTGATGAATTCCAAAAGACTCCCTTCATGAGAAATAGAGTTACTGAATGCAAAACTTCAAAAAGGATCAAATTAGTCACTGAAAATATCTAGATGGGTAAAAAAGGCAAGAAGTCAGAACTGTGCATAGAAAAGTAAATGGAATCAGCTCCACGATCACTGCACTAATCAAAACCAATTTGTTGTAAATGTATTAATTTTGTAGTACAGAAAGGAAATGTGTGATGGGCTGATCCTTCACCTGAAGCCTTGTTCTGGATGTCCACTTCAGCCCATTTTTATCTCCTTGCTCTGCGACTGCTACTTGCCTTACGAGGATGTCCACAGGGCAGACACCAGTAATTTTCTTTGTAACCATAATATCACATTTCACAGGCTCAACCTACCCCTGAGGTGGGTTTACTGGCATTTGAAAATGTTGTTTAGATAAGCCAAATCCTTAAAAAGTCTTCAAAGAACTTGATGCGGAGGCAAAGGTGGGTCTCGGAGAGGTGAAGGACTGAGGTGGAGACCACACCGAGTGGTCTTCCCCTCCATTGCCCTAAATTTGCTGCTGAACCGTGGGGGTTTTGACAGGCAACCCATAGCTAAAAATTACAGAAACAAGGTAGTTTGCCAAACATTTTCACTAAGCAACACGTTACCTTGGATATTTTGGTTTGAGTATCAAAATACACCAGAGAACATTGGGAAAAAAATCACACACAATTTTAGTGCGAGACGGGTACGAGACACTCCAGATGGGATTGCTGTGAAGCAACTTCTATTTTGGGCCTTAACCTTAGCTGTGTTCCCTTCAGCAGTCGTTTTGCTTCTAAACACCCTCCTCTTCCCACACAAGTGTTTGGGCTGACATGGTACTGGCACTTACACGTCCGTGCTTACAGATGTAATCAAATAATTCCCCGCCAGATACATATTCCATGACCATGAAGAAGTCTGTTGGTGTGCTGATGACCTGGTACCTTCAAGAACAAAAGTGGATTTAGAAAAAATATATAATTAAGAACAGGGAAAGACTTCTGAACAGATTATTAGCTTCACAGTAATGCTTAAAATATGCATTTGTTTGGATCTTGCTCTTGTAATTGCTTTCCACTTCTGAAAAGCCATCTCTTATTTCCAGTATAAACTTTCACTTGTCTGTGAAAGCACCTCTTTTACAGGCCTAAGATTTTCCACCAAATCCTCCGAAATGTCTGCCAGGCATTACTATCACATTTAGGACTGTCCTGACTTTCAAATTTCCATTTGGGGAAGATCTGCAAGAACAGTTTTAGAAATGAAGGCTTGGTTAGGTGGGGGCAGAGAGAGGGTACATCTGATTTCCCTCATATCAAGGATAAAGAACTCCAGGCACTAGAGGGAGTTTCTTTTGGACAGGTACAGAAACAAAGATGAGCTCCCACCAAAAGTTATTTTTCAAATATTAAATCCCTCCATATTCTAGAATGGGAGGAAAAAAACCCCAAGTAACACCTTTGACATGCAAATTTATTTTCCATTTTCATTTAAAATGATCCCTGAGTGCTGCAAGGGCATTTCAGTGTCCCAGCTGGAATAAACTGTCAGTGATCAGCTGAGGTCAATGCAGCCCCAGGAATTCATAGCTGCACCAGCTGAGATCTCCCTCTCTTCTATTTCAGAAACATTATTTTGTTGTTGGTTTCTCTTTTTTTCTTTTAAACAGATGAATTTCATGAATTTTTAGAGCTGGCTTGCAATTCGAAACAAAGAGATTTCAAACAATTTTCAGAGGTTGGGCAAGGGGACATGTGATAGTCCCACAATAGCAGCAACCTCATTTTTCTGAAGAGTTTTGGTCCCAGACATCTAAATTACTGTTAATTACTCCAATATTCCTTTTATATACACTTAATAAGTTATTGAAAGAGGTTTATGTACCCTGATCTCCTCCCCACAGCTTTTCTTTATCACTGTATTCCATGACTGCAATGTGTACCGTAGGACATTGAAATTGCCAAACTGGGTTTAACTTTCAGGCTTTAATACTTTGACAAATGTGTGAACAGGACTTAACTTGCAGGATGCTGGATACACAACTGAGGAGTCTTGCTGGCTTTTTCATGAAATAATACCAATCTGTTCTCCAATAAATCCATGGAACTGTGAAGTTACTCTAAAGTCAACAGTTGCTGCATGGTTAGTTATTTAACTGGAGAGAGAATTTGTTTTCCCTTGCCTCTAAGTCCCAGGTATTTGCTATATCTCATGCCAGTTTTAAGGCTGACCTAAATGTCAACTTATCCTTGCAGTTACCATTCAACAGCTTTCTTTTATAGAAATGCCAAAGATATTATCGAGTGCCTCATTAATGTGGACTGGCTGCACAAGCTGGGGATTGAGAAGGAATCCCAGAGCTGGAGTGCAGGTGCTGATTTACAACTTGAACTCAGGTTCATCAAAGTGGCAACTTTGAAAACTTATGTCTGAATAATAAATTTTTTAAAAAATGTTCTTTTAAGCTCTGGATAATCAGTGTGTTAAAACATAAATCCTATTGACTGGAGGCCAAGGCTTCACTCTACAAGCCTGACCATGCTGCAACTCATGGAATGGTTTGGGTTGGAAGGGACATTAAAGACCATCTAGTTCCAACCCCACTACCATGGGCAGGGACACCTTCAACTAGACCAGATTGTTTAGAACTCCATCCAACCTGGCCTTGAACACTTCCAGGGATGGGGCAGCCACAGCTTCCCCAGGTAAGCTGTGCCAGTGAATGTTCTAACATGCAAAAACTTAACAAAATAAATTTCTTATTGCTCTAAGCCATCTCCTGAAACCAAGTTAACTGTGTATGAGGGCTCTTTGCAGACGGAGGGTTAAGCTGAAAGGGTACTTACAGTTTGATAATGTGAGGGTGCCGGAAGAGTTTAAGGTTTTGAATTTCTCGTTTGATCTTCCCAACCACATCCAGGCTGCGGATTTTCTGTCTGTTCAGGATTTTTACTGCTACTTTGTGCCCCGTCAGCTGGTGTTCTCCAACTATTAGAAAGAGAGCATTGCAAAGTCACTACACAGTGAAGCAAGAGTCATGCCAGCAGTTTAGCACACTGTGCTTTATAAGCAAAATGCCACTCCTGAAGGGGAAAAAAAGCAAAAGATGAGGAGGTGAAATATTTTAAAATTGTGTTTTGTCTCTTCACTTCATTGTTTTCCCAGTGGAGTCATAGAAGACAGAACACAGGGGGCTCATCTGCCAAAACCACTCCAGTAAATGTAAGAGAGTGAGTTACTGGAGGAGGTCATACCCTGAGCTAATTTGCAAGGATTTATACCATATAAAAGCTAGATTAATCAGACACAGATATATTTAAATGGCAGAGGACAATCTCCACCGTAACACACTGGTTGACTAAATCCCTAATAAACCCGGTCTTAAAACTACGCCATCGCATTTCTTTTTAAAAAAATTATATAGGGATTTTCCCTGCCCAAAATAGGACTGCAGGATTTGCATTACTAAAATGAATTTCTATTTATACTTCCTCAAGTATGCTCCTTGGTTTGATGACAAGCTGCAGGAACACTGCTGGACTGCAGGAGCAAATTTTGCTTTTAGGACAGATGCAGACTTCAGTATGGGGTTTCATAAAATGCACTTGGTTCACTGAGACGCTGATGCTTATCTTCTGTGTTCTGAGATAAACCATAACCACAAACTGGGAGCAGCACCACAGTCACTGGGGGAACTGGACTTAATAATGTGATATGAATTCAGCATGAGATCCACTTGTTATCAATAAACAGACTACATAAAAAATAAAAAGCCCCTAGGAAGCAAGATTTATACTGAAGAGCAGAAACTGCTTGAAAACTGTCAGTCGGATGTTCACATCTAAAAAAAGGTTCTCTGTCCATGAGCTACCCCTTCTCAGGATTTTCTAATGTGATATTAAAATAGTGACATATGGATGCCTTCCTAAAGGCTGTGCAGAAAACCTGCTTACAGTAAATATTTGTGCTCTCTAATTACGAATTTTACCCTTCCAGTAATAACTTGGAGCGCAACGAGTTAATTAGCATGAGCAAACCTTGTTATTACATTATTAGAACCTGTAATTTTGGAGGCTCTAATGAGCTGATCAGAAGCAAACGGTGTGAGAAGGGCAGGGCAGCAGTGCTGGCACCACTCGGGGCACGCCAGGTCACTATTATTAGCCACCAGATAAGACCTGCCAGAGATTCTTTCCTCAGTAAGAGCATCCTAAAAATAAAACACTTTACTGCCCTTGAAAATTAAAGCACCACTTTGCATGTCCATTTTATTCCTCATAATACTTAAAACTCTGAGACGAAATGAAAATAAACTCAGCTTTGCTGTATAGATGCAATTTAGGGATTAGCTGAGGGCTGGAGGAGGCAGATAATTCCTCTTGTGCAGTGCAAGGAGAATGCTGTAAATAGTCTGAGGAGGCATTTTCCCTGGGGTATCCTTAGAGAGAGGAGAGCAGGGCAGTGCTGGGGCTGACCCATGGCAGAGAGGCTCTGCACAACAGCATGCGTGCAAGGGGTACAAAACCATGTTCAAGGTTTAGGGGGGCTTGTAGAGGGGCTGGGATGCAGCCTCTTCATTCCCTGCAAGCAATTCTCCACAAGTTGTGCCAAGAGTAGTCTTAGAAAGGGCACTGATCTCTCTTTGCCAAGGTTGTCATGGTATATGCACAGTATATGTTACACTGAGGAGGCTGGGGAAGCATGAGAGAGAGGTGCAAGACAACTTCAGCATGATATCTTCAAGATCAAGTCTTTTCCCAGCAGCATTTCATTTGGTCAATTATTACTCTGTGATATCTCTGCTCTCTCTTTCCTGGGAGCACAAAAAAGCTACTTTGAAAGCTGCCTCCAATTAATTCAGCTCCATTAAAGAATTATAACACACTAAATCATTACTTGGGAAACTGAGGAACAGCAAGGCAAAGAATTTTATCACTGAACCAAAAGGAAAACCCTGATTTCTGCCACTCTTTGTCTCAGGACAACCCTTTCTGGCCTTATTTCAGCACATGCTTTGAAAAATTTTTATTATACACTTGGGGAAAAAAAAAAACTCCCATGCCCAGAATGAATAATTACTGTTTTTAATACTACTGCCAAATAGTTCATCCCCTTTCCATCCATGACAAACAATGTGTAACTCTGCGAAGGTTTGCTAGCACAAACACATTAATAATTAAAAATAAACAGTCTGTTTTGTAATCCATCTTTTGCTTACAGTAAGCATTAGATACAGAGATATTATTGTTTCTGTCCTCAGTGACTTGTTAAGCCTCCTTGAAGGCTGAGAGAGACAGACAAAGAGAGAACACAATTTCCTATGTGGTGGGAGACTTTTAAGCCTTTGAGGTCTCTGGCTGCAGCCTGTACTTGCAGGAGTTTTGACATGGGCAGTAAGGACAACCTTCCCTCTGCTCACAAAGTCACAGTCTGACCCCGTATGTTGGAGCACACTAGTGGGATGATCTGGCTCCAGGATCACCCCGGCAGTGGCAGGTTCCATGTCTCCCACAGGCATGGAAGGAGACACTTGAGCAGCTTCTCCAGGTTTGTCTTCACCTCATGGGTGGACAATGGTGGCCTTGGCTGGGGGTCAGGAAACCTCTTCCTTCCCTCTCGCTCCCTGCCTGGATTAAAAGCCCAGTGGGAGGAGGGAGGTCTGAGCAGCAGCATTAGAGAGGGGATTGAGTATGTCTCGCCTTTTAGTGTCAGGGACTCAGGTAAGCTCCACCACAGCTTTAAACTAGCAATTCGGACTCTGCTGGGGTAAGCAGGGAAGACAGATTCAACACTGAGATGAGAAGCAGCGGCAAAGAAACCAAACAGCCATCAGGGTCAGGTGGCAACAGTGACCCTTAACTCCAAAATACAGCACCTAACAGGACACAGTGTGAGCGTCCTTCTCTGCCACCCCATTTGCTCACACTTGTAACTGTGTGATAAGAACACTTCAGCATCACATGCTACTACAGCAAGAAGGGAAGAGATATAATAGAAATAGTTTTGGAAAAGAAGACTCTTCTCATTGAGTTATTTTCATATGAGAAAAAACAAGAAGGAATAGCAATTACAGCATCATAAGCACAGATAACAATTAAAACCCCTTGACAGCATGGTTTTTTACAGCATGCTTTTTAACCCTCCCTCTGGGTGCACATTTGATGCAGCTCAGGTAGCACAAGCAGTCGACATTTTTGCAAATGCATCAAGGTAATGTAAGTTTATGGAGGGGCGAGAAAACTCCTTTCCTATCTGCCGTGCTGACCCTTATCTTAGGCCAAAGTCAAAAAAGAAATCCATCCAAAGCATATATTTAGCAAAGCTGTATTAATTCTACCCCAGTGCCACTTACTCATGTTATACCATCCTTCCTTTCCCTTTACCTCATCTGGTCAGCCTCCTTTAGTTTATCTTCCATCTGATACAAAGTTTGTCCTTCAACAGCAATGCTACAATGCCTGGGAAAACGTGATCTGATCCCAACTGGAGCCCATAGAGGTGCCCTCAGAACCAACATAAACATAACCCAAGCAGTGCCAGTCCTTGAGGGACCACAAATTGGTCACTTTGGTGGCAAACAAGTATGGGTAAGAAACCACCAAGGCCCCTGGGAATGTCATGCATGGTACCACATAGAAAAATATTTGGGTTACTCTGCTGGATTTTGACTAAAGCTGCACCCACTGTGAACCACACTGTGCACCACACTGTGCAAGGGGTGTAGTCACAGTAGAGCTTTTGGGGACCCACAGGGTGAGACAGTCCATGACAATTTGTTTAATCTGTCCTTACCAACCCCAAGGGGAGGAGATGCGACCTCCTTCCTTCAATGCTTTGCTAAACTCAAAATCCAGGATCTTCTCCACAGTTCTATTTCTGCAAATTAATCTTATCTTTGGCCTAGAGGACAGGGAAAGTAACTATATTTGGTAAAATACTGTGTGGTAACACTGACCATGGGCATGAGACCTCCTACCCATCCACCACATTCACATCCTTAATAAGAGTAATCCTTAAAAATTGTAAATTATGATTCCTTAACCTTGAGAAGTAGGGCAGGAAAAAGCGCCTCAAACAAAAGCTTGTGCAAGGCAGAGTTTGAAGAAAACACACCAGCAACAAGAAATGCCATTGAAGGCAGCTGCCTTCTTTCTGAAAAAAACTATTATACACAACACACACAGCACTTGAATCAATCAGGCAAAAACCCCTCTCATGTGAATACAGGTTTTACTAAAGCTCATTTGATTAAAATGCTAGAATACTGTATAAATAGGAGATTTCATTTCTTCATCCATTTCCAATCTCAAGTACAAATTTCACCTGTCAGTTGCAGGCAAAACATTAAAGAAAAAAAAATATGTAAAGGATACTACTCACCTATAAAAGACTTTGAGCTAGGAAATATTTTATGTTATTTGAAATGTTTCTTTGGGAACCGTCAATTTTTAACAAAGTCAGATCATAGGTGGGGTGGGGGGTATTTGTGCTAATTAAGGGAAAAAAGGCTATTGTTGGCAGGTTTAATTTGGCCTGCCTTTGGAGCACTTTTTGAGGTCTGTTAGTGCACAAAAGTGATTTAAATGGTCCTTACTGTTAGAAGTATTTATTCTGATAATTCTTTAGTCAGTAAATTTGTGGTTTGGGATTAAATAGCGCAATATATTTTTAGGGGCCTGATTAATGGTCACAGGTGGACTTAGCTCCAGTGGTTGTGGTGGTTTCTCCCCTCTGCTGTCAGTTTTGGTTTATTTAAAACTCCAGGCGCTGAGTGCAGGAACATCACCTCTTCACCCAGCCACGTCCCTGCGGGATGGGGCGACAGCAAGTGGGGCAGCTGCTCCCCTGGCTCAAGCTAAACCCATTTCCTACTGGGAAAGGCAGCTAGCCATTGCTGCTTGACAATAAATTTTGTTGTTTGTTTTGTTTTTAGTATCTTGATTAAAAAATTAAATTTGCATGTAATGGCAGAAGTCACAAGAGAAAGAAATACAAATATTTGCAAACCTTACAGTCAGGTAAAACCAAGGTTGTACCTTCAAAATGTGAGTTGGCTGTTCTGATATGAGTGACCAAGGAACCCTTATGTGGAGCCCCAGCCCAACATGATCCCTCCATCCTACAGTCCTGGAATGGTTTGGGTTGAGAGGGACCTTAAACATCATCTCATTGCAACGCCCCTGCCATGGGCAGGGACACCTTCCACTATCCCAGGTTGCTCCAAGCCCCAACTTGGCCTTGGACACTTCCAAGGATGGGGCAGCCACAGCTTCTCGGGGCAACCTGTGCCAGGGCCTCAACACCTTCACAGTGAAGAATTTCTTCCCAATATCCCATCTAACTCTGCCTTCTGTCACGTGAAGCCATTCCCTCTTGTCCCGTCACTGCACACTCTGTCAAAAGTCCCTCTCCAGCTCTCTTGCAGCCCCTTTAGGCACTGGAAGTTGCTCTAAGATCTCCTGGAGCTGAACACTCCAGGTTGAACATCCCCAACTCTCTCACCCCTGCCCGACCCGACCCCTCCATCCCCGCCCGCTGCCGTAGCCGCTCCCAGGCTGCCACGGCGCGGTTCGGTCCGCGGGGAGGTGCTCGGAGGGGCGGCAGCACAAATCCCTTTCGCCCCCAGCTCCTCACGCCCACCCGAAGCACCTGTCGCCCCTCTGCCAGGGAAGGCGCAGCGAGGACCGCGGCCCCGGGTCCGAGCGGCGGGATGCCGGCAGTGCCCGCCGTGCGGTCCAGCCTTCCCATCACCTCCCTCCCAGTGCGGGAGGAAAGTTTTGGCGGATCCTGCTCGCGGCAGCGGCGCCGGGGGCCGTGACAGCCCGTGCTACCGAGGGGCAAGGGATGCATCTCCCGCCAGCCCCGTCACCCCCACCCCGGGAAGCCGCCGCCTCCCAGCCCGTGACCCCCGGGGAGGCGCCGGGCTCCGCCAGCCTCTCGGCCCCCGCCGACCCCCGGGGATGCTGCGCGGCCCCGGCACGGCGGGAGAGCCGCCGAGGGCAGGGCAGGGCAGGGCAGGGGATGCGGGCGCGGAGGCCGCGGGAGCGCGGAGGAGGGAGCGGCGGCGAGGGGCCCCGCCCGCGGCCGCGGTACAGGTGGGATGAGGAGTGCGGATGGGAAGACCTCCTTGGCTCGGGATGCACCTGCCGGGGGTGACACCCCTTTAGGGCGGTATCTGCCTGCGAGTGACATCCTCCTCGGCTGGAGCTGTACCTCGTCAGCCGCGCACCTGCCTGGGGTGACACCTCTTTAGAGCAGCATCTGCTGGGGAGTGACACGCTCCTCAGGTGACACGGTCCTTGGGGTAAATCCTATCTGCTGTGCACCTGCCGGGGAATGACGACCCTTAAGGGCAGCATCAGCAGAAGGTGATACTCTCGGTGCGTGTCGGTCTTCTGGTGCACTCTGTGGGGGTACAGTGCTCCTTGCATTGGGGTACACGTGCCTGGGGGGAAGAGCCGCCTTGGATGACACTGTCCTCGGGGTACATCCTCCCTGCCATGCACCTGCTTGACTGTGACACTCTCCTTGGGTGTCACTGTCCTCGGGGTGAACCCTCCCTGCCACACGCCTGCCTGGAGTGACATCCTCCTTGGTGTGATGCTACCCTTAGGTTACACCTTTCTTGTCGGTACACCTGCCTGATGGGGACATGGTCCTTAGAGTGCACCTTCCTTTTGGTGCACCCTCCTTATGGTGCGCCTAGCTTGGGATGGCACATGTCAGAGGGCTGCGGGTGGCACCCTCCTTGGACTGACACCTGCCTGGGCAGGTGCAGCTGCCTAAGAGTGGAATACATCCTGCTTGCAGGGCACCCTGCTTGGGCAGAACCCTCCTTATAGTGTGGCATCTCTAGGGTGCACCTTCTTGGACATGGTGTCCTCCTAGGAAAGCATTTGCCTGAGAGTGACACCCTCCTTGGAGTGACAGCCACCTGAGGGTCACACTGTCCTTGGGGTGTGTCGTCCCCTCTCTGTGAGGGATGTCACACCTGCCTGGGGATGCACCATCAGAGGGTGACACTGTCTTTGGGGTATGCCCTACTTTTGATGCTCCTTCCTTAGGCTGATCCCTGCTTTTGGTGTCACTTTACTTGGAATGGCACCAGCTGGGGGAGTTGCTTTGCCCTAAAAGAGCACACACCCACAGCAGGGATGCTGGGGGTGGCAAGCATGGCCTTGCATGCACCTTCCAAGGTCCAACTGTACCTTGGGCTGGGTGATAAGGTGTTTGAGTAGGAGATGCTGGTGGTAATGGAGAAACATGGGCAGGTGGAGTACCAGGGAGGAAGGGCGGATGTTTTGTGTTGGGATGATTGTGTAGTGGGCTGAAGGGGTAGAAAGGAAGTGTCAAGTAGAGGAAAAGGGTCTTTGTGGGGCGGGTAGTGGGTATCAGGACCTTCCTGTTTGGATGGTGCCATACTTTGGGTCCCACATGCTGAGGAATGAGATGGCATTTACGGAAGGGCTGAATTCGGGGTAATGGTGCTGCTACCCACTGATGGCAGCTGCTGGGCAGTGCTTTGGGTAGGATGGTGGATGAGCAGTTCCCACTTGGCAAAGCAGCCTCAAGAGCCTTCTCGTGGGTCAGTAGTTGTGTTAATGCAAAAGAGCAAAACAGATGCATGGGGAGGGAAACATCAATAACATCAGTAGTCAGTGCAGCCAGCTGAAACCATCTAATATCTTGGCAGCTGCTGTTTCTCATGAGCTAGTAACTCATCCTAATGAGAGTGTTATCCATTCCTTAGCATTTCAACCCTGGGACAGCCTGCTAGGATAATGTTGTGTATGAAATAACAACACAGCTGCTCCAAGAGGGGTACTACTTGCTAGAACTTCTCATTAGAAATGTACTGTGGGGAAGAGAATTCTGAACACCTATTTAGTGATCCCAGCTCTTTTCTGTGATGAAGCTTTCTGCTCTTAGTCATTTAGAAGACAATTGCAAGCCCCAAAAAGGACACTCTTGCTATGCTGCACAGTAGTGAGCACCTGGTGTAGGTGTGTTTACTATAAGGTGAAGATCTCCCTGCTTTGCAGTCTGGGGGCCTCTCTTACCTTGGTGATGAACCACAGTGAATCCTGTCCTGGGACCTCTGCATCTCCAGAGCAGAGCTCAGGTAAAGCAGGAGCTGCTCCTTGGCTCAGAGAGGAGGAATGGGTCTGTTGTTTGTGTAGAGGCTCAGATCAACTTCTCTTTTAAGCAATCACTTAATGGACATTTTCAACAAGAAGTCCAAAAGATTTTCTAAGGAAAGCAGGATGTTCTCCCTCTTCTTCTAAGTAAGACATAAACCTTGGGGGCACATGAATAGTTCACATTAAAAAAAGGAATGCATGCTCATCTCAAGTAAGTAACATGGCTGAACACTGAAATTGGTCTAGCATATCTGAAAAGTAGTCCTGTCACATTTTAATAGTGTTAATTTGGAGCTCTTTGTTTCTTATTCAGCTCCATGAAGTACCAAAAGGCATTCACAAATGCAACCCATGCTCCAAGGTAATAAAGAGCTATTTGGGAAGCTGGAACAGTGTCTATAAACAAAGGATACCTGATAAAATAATAACCAGACTATGCAACTGTGCATTCATAAATAATAAAAAACGATAACTTCATTCAACAAATCCACTAACATAAATAACCAAAATAAGAAGCTTGAGGTAGAACAGAAAGGTTGCTGTAATACAAAATCATATGTACTATAACGAAACCATATCTGTTCAACCATAACAATAGACTAGAAGGCATAAGAGAAACAGTATTTACAAACAGTAAACTTTAGAAAATATAGTAACAATATTGTCTCCTGGAAAGCCTGAGAAAGCTCTGTCTTCTTCAGGCACCTGCAAAGTTGTCAGCCCATGCAAGTCTTTACCTTGCAAGCTCTGGGCAGCTCTCCTCTGTCTTTGCTCATAAAAGCACGTGGGGTTTGTTTGATCTCCCCTTCCAGTCCTGGCAAGCCCCGACTCTGCCTGAATGAAGCACCACACAAATAGGTGTGAACTCGAATGGTGTTTGTTTAATGGTGAAACTAGAATGTTTAACAGGAGCTGTTGTATGGAGATGCACTGTTTTGACATCCTGCTTGTTTCCTAAAAGTTGGTAAATAAATCCCAGAGCAAACTGATCTGTCATGAGTGTTTCCGCTGCCTGTTATACACACAGAAGCTGTTTACTAGAAACATCAAATTAATATTAATCAGGTTTTTAATTTACAGGATATGTTTTGGAGGCTTAAGGTTTACAGGAGACTCACAGGAAGCCCTTTTCTTGGCAGCAGGCATGTCACCAGGTGGGTGAGGACATTCCACCTCCAGTTGCCCTGCAAAACCTGGGTTGCTCCTGGAAAGCAGTGCAAGGGCTTGGACTTGAAGATGTTTACTATTTACTTAATTTTCCTCTGGCTTTTAAATATATGCATATATGCACATGCATTTTTATTATGGATATCTCACTTGCAGACACAGGAAGGGAGCTGTGCTTCCAGGCAGGAGCTGAAGGGTCTCGAGGAAAAGGCTGGGGGAGAGTGGGGAGGGGTGTTGCTAGGAGATGGAGACTCCGGTGTCTGGCAAAATGGCATTTTTTATTTTTGGTGCAGATCACACAAAATGGTATTTGACTGTGAAGGAGGGTAGAAATCTCTCTGCTTACGTTCGTCTCTGAATGATCTGTCTTTGCATAGTAGGTTTGCAGCTTATTTAAAATAGAAATTAAATGTAGACTGGGTGTTGTTCAGTCCAGCTGGAGGCTGGGTGTCTGCAATCTCCAAGCTTTTTTTTTAATTTCATTTTTTTCCTACTCATTGAGAAATCCCTTGTCTGAGCAGCAGTTTCTTTTAGGGGACAGCATCCTTGCATCCATTTAGTCCCTTTGGTTGTCTCTTGTTTTTTCAGACACTGTGAATTAGTAGTCAGTTTTTCTGGGTTTGGGCTCATTAAATACATCCTGCCAATACTTGTTCCCTCTTGCTTTGCTGCTTCTTCCCTTGTTACACCTCAGTGTCAGCGGGAGTCAGCCCCCCAGTCCGAGCTGGCTGCACATCCACCTTCCTCATAGACAGGGACTATGAGATGGCACTGGGAAAGCTGCCCTGGAGTGCCTGGCCCTTCCCTTGGGGCACTCAGCTCTCCCTATTGTGCTGCCAGGGTTGGATTTACAATAGAAATTAGGTCTGAGTGCTAAAACACAGAATTTTCTTGCACCCTTTTGTGGGATGTGGGAATCCTGGGCAGAAACACAGGTGCCTTGGTGCTCCTGCAGAGGCTTCTGCCACATGCTCACATTTTGCTGATGCTCCTCTCAGGCATCTCAATATTGAAGCTGAACATCTTAAGCTGTGTCTGACCTGTCAAAGGACTTCACCTCAGCACACTGATCCCATCCACCCATTTGGAAAGAGGCTTTGATGTTGTATTTTTCCAGTTCTATGTGACCAAAAAAGTGCCAAGGATGCTGTGCATCTGTTAACACAAAAGCTCAAGTTCGGGGACTTGCTTTCCACCCCCTGTAAGTGCCCTAAATCTGTGGATTTTCAGTAGGATTTGCTTTCCCAGTCTGTTTTTGGAGCAGAGAGTTAATGAGATAATGCAGCAGTGAGTAAACTGTGACATGTGAAATGGGGTTTTTTGAATGTTGGAGAAACTGCACACATCAGAGGCAGCTTATGCACGTTAGATTTGTAACTATGCAATTCCCATTTATATTATGTAAGTGATGTTATTTATCAAACCCCATGTAGTGTCCAAGAGCAGATGTTGAAGCATTTGCATTACAGTGTTGGAAATTAACTTTTCTAAGGATTATTCAAATTATGAGTTATTCAAGTACAGCCTTGTGATTGTAAAATATAATGTAACAACAAGCAATATTATTCTAAAAATGTAGTGGGTGTGGGTCCGGAGTCTCTTATGGTCTCTTGTTGGTATTGGGTGAAAATCTGGACTGTGATGCTCTGGTGGGAATGTGTGCTGAAAACTCTTCCTGAATTGGAGTGCAGAAGGAGTGTGATGTTTGTTACATTGAAAATAGAATATTTTAAGCATTCACATGATAAACATTCATGTTATGAGAAGGTTGCTGAAAAGAGACTGCTTGCCTATGCAGGCACTGGGTGCACACACAATCTACCAGCAGCTGGAGAAGGCCATTATTTCTGAGTGGATTACTCCTTCTACATGAGAATGGGACTTCTGGATAAGATTTTATTAAGGTCACAAATGAGTAACTAGATTTCTCAACCCATTAGAATTTAATAGCAATGAATTCCTGTTATCTTTTTATATGCTCTGTGATTAGTGTGGGGTTTTTTTGAGAGGGCTTGGGTGTCATTTTTAAAGTAGGTTGTTATGGTTGGACTCTATGATTTTAGAGATCTTTTCCAGCCTTAATAACTCTATGATTCTCCATGTACTAGTCCTCTTTGTGCAATCATAGAACCAAACTTTTAGGTTTTATCCACAAAAATGAAGCTCATTATGGATACAAGATGAGCTATATGGAAACCTGGGGGGTATTTTTTGTTTTCACGCAGTCTTCCTCTCCTTTTCTTTACAAGTTGTGGGCAGTACAGCTCCTACAGAAACTTCTTATCCTGGGGCTGAGCAACAAATCCTGGAAGATAATTTCTAGCAGTGTGAAGGCAAAAGCAGTGACCGTGTGAGCATTTTTTTTTCAGTAGCTTCTCAAGTATGTTTTCTTTTAGGGCATAATCTGTGAGATAATCCCAGCTCCACTGAGAAAGCACTTTCTGCTGAGGAGGAGTCTGAAGTTTATCCTCACCCATGGGCATCTATTCCAGGGACAGAATGAGGAACAGTTTAGGCTTTGGTCTGTGCCTGTACTGTGGATCTGGCCTTTTGGCCTTGATAGGAAATGTTGTTTAAAGATCCATGACCTTGCAGAATAAGTCCACTATTTCCTTGCCCCGTCTGTAGTGCTGCTCTGTATCAGAGCATTGCAGCAAACAGGGTGGAACAGCATGTTCCCCACGTCCACAATGGCCAGGACAAGACTAGGGCTAAAATTAAACCACACACAGATGGTATGAAATGAAGAAATACTTGAAGTGCGGCTTATTGAAGTGTCAGAATCTGTTATTTGGACAGGACTGTGGAGTGCAGATGTTCCTGCCTGGAGTGGAAGGATGCTGCGAGCTCAGTCCCTGCACGTCTAGTGCCTGGTTCATGTCCCAGCCAGGACCTCAGGATTTGGGTTCAACTTCTGTGGGATGCTGGGCAAGCTGTCAAGGGTTACGTGCAGTTAAGGTTTGAAGTGCCCAAAGTAGGAAAGATGGAGCTGAGCTGAAGCCTAAAAAATCCCCATGCAAACCTTCCACTTGGCTGCTGCCAAGCCCTAATGTTTAAGTGGCTTTTATTTTATTTTTGCTTTTAAGCTCCCCACCTGGGAATCTGCCAAAAGTTAGACCTCTCTTATTAACCCAAACTGCTCCATTTTTAGCAGTGCTGAGCTGCGAAGTCACAAAGCCCAGAACAACCCATGGTGCCAGTATTCCTCTGCATCTTAGCTGCATCTTAGGAGCATCTTTAGTGCCTTGTGGTACTGCAGTTCAGGACAAAGCTTTACTTGGGGGAAATTATGAGTTCTAGTTCCCATTTCCAGTTGTGTCAACATGTCATCTCCAATCACCATTTTTTAAGCAAATCTAGATACGATTTTTATTTTTAATTTAGCCCTCAACCTGTCGGTGTTTCAGTTCCTCATCCTCATAACTCATTCCTTCTCCCTGCCTGTGTCTGAGAGGGCATTTTAGACTGGAAACTCTCAGACCTGTTCTGAAAAATGTATGTATTTATGGCAGGACATTACACTTCATGGCAGGCTGTTAGTATGATGGGTTGGCTGTGCCCTTGACAAATTTGTCCCCGCTGTTGTCTGTGCCGGGTCTGAGCGTCCCTTGGCTGGGCTGTAACACATAGTCCTGTTTGTGTGTGTGTTTTTAATAACCATGTTGTTTTAACTGAAACGCCTCTTTCTGGGGTTGGCACTCTGGGAGAATCGCTCTCACCCTCTCTCATCACAGTGGCAAACTGAGAAAGGTTTCCTTTAGTCAGCTGGGGGAGAAGAGGAGGATTTATGAATCGGAGAAACACATTCCTGATGCAGAGTAGGCACATTCCCCATTCCCCCCACCACTGCCCCCTGCTCAATAAAAGCACCATTTGTGTGGCAAATAGCCAAGGGTTTTATGAATACAGCTCTTACTTTCTCCAGCTGCTAGAAACCTTTCTCAAATATGAATTAAAATAAAAAGCCTTGCTAGACACTTTTAGCCCTCATAATTCTGCTATTTTTGGTCTGCGGTGGGGAGTTCTTGCATCAGAAATCTTGGTTGGAGAGGCTTGAGTGGCTTCTTTCAAATATTATGAAATTGAAAAAAGAATCTGGAAGATATATGACTTTAAATAACCTCCTACATTATAAGGATCATCAGGAACCTGATGTGATTATGTCCCTAGATTTGATGTTTCCCTCACTGTTATGGCTGTGAAAATGTCTCTCTGATGTTTTATACAGGCTTGCCCTTTCTTCAGAAGCCATTGTGGTGAGTTCTCAAGGAACTGACTCAGCTTAGATTAAGTATTTTTAATAAATCAGCTACTGGGGGAAAAAAGATAGAGACTGCAACCCATACATAGAAATGTCTTACAGGTTTAAAGAAAAGCATTTTAGGTTCCATCATGGAAATGAGTTTTGGTAAGAGATGTGGGAAACCACGATAACATTAGGAAGATGGTTGACCTGTGAACTTGCAGTTTGCATACCGGAGTGCGAGCAGGGAGAGACGCCTTGGGATTTGTCAGGAAGGCAGGCGAGGGGCAGGGAGATGTGCTCGCTCAGCTGCATGCCCAGGGGGATCCTGGAGGAAAGGGAGTGCTCTTTCCAAGGAGTGTAAACTTGGACAGTTTGCAGTTGCTAGTGATTTTCTGTACCAGCCTTGTATTACCTGTGCAAAAATAAAACAAAGATTTCAAATTCCACTTCTGACAGCCTAAGTCATGCTTTCTCCCCTCAACCCCAAAGCATGCTGTTGAGAGAGCAGCCAGAATAATTGTGGATAACCACAGCCAGCAACAGCAGGATCGCTTTCCTAGAGGAAGGGGCTCACACATTGCCTGTGTGTCCAGGGGCACATCAGGACCTTCCCAGACATTTTGTGCATTTGTATTCCAGCCACATGTGGCAGCCAGTGGTGCAAGGAAAAAGTCTGGACAAACATAAAATCTCACTCACTCAGATTTTGAACATGAATCAAGAAAATGTGTCCGGGGAGCGGAATCTAGTTGTATGTAGGTTGTAGTGGCATGAAGATGGAGTGGATGTAAGTTGCAGACATTTGTTGAATGGTCTCTCCTATACTCCTAGACCTGAGCACAGCAAGGAGAGGTGGAACTGAGGCCAAATCTTGCCTAATGAATTAGGATGACATGGCAACCAACAGGATGGCTCCATGAGATTTTTCACTTCTGTTGCATTAGCCTGAATCCCAACAAGATCGGAGATAAATAGCAGAGCCTCTTAGAGATGGAAAACTAGCCAAAGGGCCATCAATGCCTTTGCATTGGGATCTACACTCAGAAATTCAGATTTTTGCTGACTGCTAGGAAAAAGTGAACATTCCTCTCATTGCACATCAATCATTTTTGAGGATGAAAAGTTCTGTGTCTGTAGTGGTTGTGCCAACTCTGCCACAAAACAGATGCTCAGTGGTGATTACACGACTGGCATTTTAGTGTGGCTGTGAGTTGGAGGCTTGTCCAAGGCTGTGTATGTGGGTCACTGAGCTTAACACGGCAGCAATGGGAACTGCTGCACTCATTTGGACAGAGAACTTAATTATCTAGAGGCTTTGATGAGAAATAATTGCTAAAGGCTTTAATACAAGTTGCCATTGTCCAAGAAGTTCTTGTCCCTCCACTGCTCTGCAGGAATTTTGTGTGTCCAGGCTTCCCCTGATGTTGGTGGAGCAAACTGCCTGGAGTTACTGTGCTTCCATGCGGGGATGAGACATCTTCCCTGGGCAGTAAAGATCCATCAGCTGAAGTGGGGGAACACTTACAGCACTGCAACTTGACTATATACAAAAGACTTTAAAAAGTGTGCCAACCCTGACTCACAGCACTCCCAAGGCAGATTCCTCTCCAACCTGTGTGTCTTACTGCCTTGTAAAAATCATAGTGAGTTGGGGCCTCACCAAAGGATTGTTACTTGTATTTTATCCCCTAGAAGATAAACCACACATCACACATAACAAAGGGTGTTTTCCCTGATTCCCAGGCTTCTGAGTTAACCTCTATGCAATGCTTTCTTTAATAACTCAGCAGTGTATTGTGAAAATAAACCTACATTTGATCATTCATGTTAAAAAAAAAACAACTCTAAACCTCTTTTATGAGACATAACAATCTTTTGGCTACACTTTGTGTACCTAAGTGACAGCCTCATAGCACACTATTCATTCCCACTAGATGTGTGCAGCAGTAGTACTAGATAGTTACAGATATCATATTTTGCTTAGGCTCTATTGGGTGTTAAAGCATCAGTTCAGTTTTACAGCCTGCTTGATATGGCTGCTTTTATAAGCAGGGATATTGTTTTACTTGTGTCCTGTTACAAGTTTGTACATTAGTATAATTTTCCATTTTTTCCAGTGCATGCTGAAAGCAATTGGCTTTTCCCATGGACTTCGGTGTATCACAGGATCACAGAATATGCCTGGTTGGAAGGGACCCACAAGGATCATCGAGACCAACTCCTAGCCCTGCACAGGACCATCCCCAAGAGTCACATCATGTGCCTGGGAGTATTGTCCAAATGCTTCTTGAACTCTGTCAGGTTGTATCAGGAATTTACTGGTTAGTTTGAAAAATGATATATTGTGATAATCCTGCAAATGTTTTCTGACTGACTCATGTGATACTGGACATCATCCTACAGTAGCGTTTTTGCCCCATTCTTGTGCCTTGTGTAAATGAAAGCAGTTTTCACAGCTGGCCTTCCCATCAGTTCCTTTTGCTGCTTGGAGATTAGATCTGCTAATCTGGTTTTATCATTTCTGTCAGTCAGCCATACTGGTTTAAACCTTTCTGCTCTGCTTCCAGTCCAAGGATGCCCTGTTGGATGTGAGCCTTGAGGATAGCACGGCCGTGGGAGCCGCGCTCGCATCCTCTGCAGAGGTCTTTGGAGACCTGCTCTCAGATGAGAATGTTAGTTTTTCACAGCCCACTTAAGTAGAAATCAAAATGTTTTTACCAAGCTTGCTGGGCTGGGAGGAATAATCCGGAAGACGTGCAGATGTAGGTGGAATCTCAGGAGCTTCCCTGGAGAGCCCTAGGCCAGCACGTATCGCTGTGCACCCAGGCAATTACAGTGACAAAGCTTAATCAGTAACAAAATGAGGTCTCGTTACGTCCCTCACTGACATATCTGGGCTAGGCTGGGAAGTGTACCAAGGAGGAAACAACAGATGACTTTGGGTCTTGTAAGTCGACATGTGGAAACGGAGCCCTGCTGTGTTTCCCAACCATCTGAGTCGCACATGTCCAGCGAAGGTGCTCGTGATTTGGCTGTTATCTCTGTATGGGAGAAGTGGAAGATAAATCTGAAGGTTTTTCCAGACAAAAGGAACTTATCGAGTAATACTGAAAGCAGACGGCGCAGAGCCAAACTTGGATTTGGCCCTTATTTTGAGCTGAGTGGAAAGAAACTGTGGCCAAGAATCAGATGGAAAACCATTTAACTCTCTTTGAGATTGAACAGCAGCTTTGCTGAGAAAGTCTAATTTGGAATACAAGCATGAGAAAAATAATGAGAGCAATGATTGATACAGTGATTGACAGCATGTCATGTAGGACAACCTGCAAACTCGGCTCCTGAAGGTTATGCCATGTGTGATCATGGACTCTGATGAGGTGGAGCTATAAAATATGAAAGGTTATAGAGGAAAAAATGTTGCTTCTGATCCTTTTCACCTCTTTCTGATGTGCCTTTTCCTTACCCTGCCTCTGTTTCAAATTCTTTTTCAGTCATTTAATTTGTTTGGGCAAGTAGAAGTAGAGGGGGTAACTGAACAAATTCATGCATCCTAATACTGAGGGGGTTTTGATTTGTTGAATTCCTCATTATTTGTTACATCTAAGTTCTCTGACCTCCAGCTCATGCTCTATGTTCACTTGACCATATTTACTGTGAGTCTTTTTTGTCAGTTTTCTTTATAGTCTGACTCCTTTCTTTAATTATTATTTTGTTGAGCTGGGCTCTGTCCTTCTAAATGCCCTTGAATGCATCCAGAGGAGAGTAACAGAGCTGGTGACAGGGATGGAAGGCATGTCCTGGGAGGAATGGCTAAGGATGTTGGGCTTGTCTAGTTTGGAAGCAAGGAGGTTGAGTGGTGACCTCTTTGCTCTCTACAGCTTCCTAAGGAGGGACCACAGAGAAGGAGGTGCTAAGCTCTTCTCCCTGAGATCCAGTGATAGGACATGTGGGAATAGTTCAATGCTGCACCAGGGCAGGTTTGGACTGAGTATCAAGGAAGAATTTCTTCAAGAGGGTAATTGTATTGAGGAATTCTATTCCAAGTGATAAATAAATGATGAATGTTACTTATCCTCCTTTCTAAAATGATTGGAGCTATACAGATGGAAAATGGTGGATGGAATTATTGTCTAATGGATATTTTTGTGATTTAAGGCACCTTGATGCTGTTGCACATGGATTCCCCTCCAGTGATTTAAGTGAGTTGCATATGCTGTACTGTGGCTAAAAAGAAGAAATGGAAATCAGGTCCATCTCATGCTTAGCTGTGCAGTTAAATGCCTCTGGATGGCCAGAGCTTTATACTGAATGTACAAAGTTACCAGTTTCCCTTGTCTTGGAGGAGAGCTGTGATATCCAGTAGGCTTTGAATTTCACCTCTCTGTGCAGAGTCAAGTTTTACTCTTAAGGCAGCCATGATACTTCTGGAGCCCTGGTGAAGAAAGTCTGTGGGTTTTTTGTGGAATTCAGAGCTTGAAGTCCAGGGTCCTTGCTGCTTATCCTTCATTTGGAGTCAAATGCTAGCTTTCCTGTTTTGATGAAGGATGAGGCTCTATATTATCAATGCTGTTTTCAGCACAAATCCAAAACACAGCCCCATACTAGCTACTATGAAGAAAATTAACTCTACCTCAGCCAAAACCAGCACAGACTCCTAAGAAAAAAATCCCACAGGAACTAACCTCATATCCCATTCTACTCCAGCTGCAAAGCAGAGGGTTTTGTTCTGCTTTCTTTAACATAAACACTGAGCAGTGTCTATTAAGACAGCTTTCCAAAACAAAACCTTATCAAAACAGAAGGCATTGCATATGCTATTTCCAAGGGCAAAAGGGGGACTCATCACTTAGTGCATAAATTAAAGTCATTTCATTATTCAAGATATGCAAACCTGTGGGACTTGTACTTATGATTACTTGATATTTCCCAGTTATTTTTAACTGATGTATCATCTGATGCAAATCTCTCTTTATAAAATGCAGAGTAGCTCAAATAATAGAGCTCCTAAAATCTTGATTCAGGCAGCATTTTATCAACCTTTGGAATTCAGTGACAACTAAGAAAAAATTAAGGGCCTGTGTCAGAGAAATTGGAGATGTAAACATCTGCTGGGCTGCCTTTGCATCCTGTAGGGAGTTTGTGTGCTTTTTATAGCAGCTCTTGTCACCTAACGCAGAGGGGGGTTTGAGCCATAGCTTAGGATCCCTTGGCACTGTTGCACAGCAGTCAGTTAATAGAAGACATTGTTCCCTGTAATGTAATGCTGTTATTGTTTCAAATATTTTGTTCAAGTTCTTTAATCTCTCCTCATGATCATCCCCCTTCTGCATGTTTAATTATCAGTGCTTTACATGAAGAAATACTGAAGTGTGAAAGATTAGATAAGGAAACATTCAGCATCCAGAAGCCCTTTGCTCAGTGGGGCTGTGAACAGGACTGTTGTATTGATTTGTTAAACCAGAGCCAGTGTTTTATCAGCAGCACACACATCAAATGCACTGTGCACAACAAATACACTTACAATGTCTAATAGGAAAGAGACCCTATGCAGCATGGTCTTTCTTCTTGCTAGTTCATGTGAGAGAACAAAGGAAGTGAGGTATTTTTTTGTAAAGGGAGAATGATGGGATAGGTCTATGAGAAAAAGATGAGGCTCATTTCAAATCTGGAGGTAGCTGGTTGGCTCTTGATTCAGAGTGATTGATGAGCTGTCACACATCAGAGACAGACAGCCTCAGCCAGCACCCAAGGGAGAGAGGGCATCACTTAGGGGGCTATAGGCTGCCTTGAGACCGTATTTAAAGGGGGAGCTAACTCTGGAGAGTAGATCCAGCTAGAACAACTTTAAGCTCTTCTCATTTGCCCACAGGCTGAGGATTTCAACCCTGCCCTACAGAGACCATGTTTACATTGAGATATAACTGGTGAGACAGGCTCTGTCTTGGCCCTGTTATTTTCCCACCCAGAATTGCTGTGTGGACCTGTACCTGTTTCTGACAGATTTTGCTTCATTTTATCATAAACCAACTCCTAATCTATTTAAGCCAAGCTTTGCAATAACAGTTCTAAACAAAAATGAAGTCCCGCTACCTTTCTATGCAGGCTCGCTTTAGGTTAAGCTTCAGCAGTTTTCTCAAGTGCAGACTCTGCTGTTCCTGATGTCTTGAATGACATTGGGCAGTATCTACCAGCACCTCCAGCTGGGTGGGAGCTCTGTTCTCCCTAAGATGGGGACATCAAAAATTGAAGGGAAAAGACATTTTAACAGGACCTGTTGCAACAGGACAAGGGGTAATGGTTTTAAACGAAAAGGGGTTCAAGTCAGACTGGATAGAAGGAAGAATCTTTTTCATTATGTGAGTGGTAAAACACAGGCACAGTTTCCCAGAGAGGTGGTGGATGTCCCATCCCTGGAAGCATTCAAGGTAAGGCTTGATGGGGCTCTGAACAGCCTGATCTAATGGAAGATATCCTTGTTCATTGCAGAAGTGTTGGAAGTTGATTACCTTTAAGGCCCCTTCCAACCCAAATTATTACATAGTTCTACCCAAATTATTCCACAGTTCTACAATAGCCGTTGCCCCATTTGGGGCCCCATTTAAAATCTTTCTGTCCTGCAGAACAGCAGTGTTGAAATGGGGGAGAAAAGGACACACACAGGACTATTGGTAGTATGTTGAAAAAAACAGTTAGAGTGTAAACAGCATTTCTGGACAAACTTGGAGCTGAGTTTTGCTCAGAAAGTCCCACACGAACACCTCTCCTCCTGGTGGGAGATGCAGAAGCCCCCTGCCTTGTGTCCTGCCAGCTGTTCGTCCATCCAGCACATGGTCCAGCTATTCCTCCATGCCTCAGGCCAGGGCTAATTATACTTATTTCACAGGCAGCACTGTCCAATGGGTGTTCTTAACTACACTTCAGAGATGGGCCTGGTCTGACTAAGGTCAGTTGAGTAGGTATGTTCTTCCCACATTACAGGTTTGGATAGGTGTGAGTGAGAGCAACATATAGTCCAGTTTCTATCCTCTGTCAATTGGTTCACGTTGGCTGAGATTGACTCTTGCATCTTCCCTGGAGGCAGAGCCTCCTGTACGTGTGAAGGCCAGGCTTACACAGAGCCCTTAGAGCAGGGAAAGGCCTTTGATCTCAAAATTGCACCATTTGAAACTGCAGATGAAAAAGAAATTAATTAATAAAACAGCAAGCAAGCCTGCAAGTGAATCATTTTAGCTTCTCCCAGAGCAGGCTTAGTCTCAGTGCCTCTAAAATGGGAGCACAACTCTGGCAGGAGCCATGCATGAACTCAAGAGTACTGGATGCAATGCTGCTGCTGCTGCTGCTGCAAGAGCAAGGATGGGATGGTTTGGGGAGGAGGAAGATGCCAGCAGAGGCAAAGGAAAGCAGGATGAGTTGTGGGTGGGAGTGTGCCACAGCTCCTGGGGAGCTGTGAGGCAGAGCAGGAGGCTGGGGAGGAGCAGGTCTGCGCAGCCTCCACGCTCTTGCCCCAAGCTGGGTTTGTGCTGTAGAGCTGCTCCAGCGTGGCACAGTGCCCAGGCAAATTCGGCTGGCTCTGCACCCCAACGCCACTCGGCAGCTCCCAAACCAGACCTGACTTGCACCCTGCCAGCTCTGGGCAGGAGCAGAGCAGCCTGAGCAGGGTGAATAGACGTGCCCTGAGGGTATGTCTGCATTTGCAGTGCAGAGGTGAGACCTGGGCTTGCTGAGACAGACCTGAGTCCTTGGGAGCTGTGGGGCTGTGATGCACCCAGAACAGGTTGGGGGAGTGTCCCTTGGATCTGGGAAGGGGGTGTGGGGAGGGCGTGGAAGGTTTTTAGCCTCAGTGAGCCCCATGATGCTTTGGGGAATGAGGCTGAGTGGTGAAAGGACTTTACGGACTGGCTTGTGCTCTGCTTACCAGTGGGATGGCCATTCTGTAGAGATCACACAGGAAAATCATAGCTTCATGAAACTGTTTAGGTTGGAAAAGACTTTTGAGATCATCGCATCCAGCTATTACCCCAGCACTGCCAAGCCCACCACTAAACCGTGTCCCCAAGTGCCACATCTACACAGTTTTTAAATCCTTCCGGGGATGGTGATTCCACAACTGCTTGGGCAACCTATACCAGTTTTTGATAACCCTTACAGTGAAGAAATTTTCCTAATATCCAATCTAAACCTGCTGACCAGCAGCACTGGGAAGTGAACATAGTGGTAGTGCTGGAGTTTGGGCAAAGTGCACTGTCCTCTTCCTTAGGATGCATGGATCTTAGGGTTTGACTGAGGATCCTCAGCCCCACACTCTGGCACTGGGACAAACCCCAACCCTTCTATTGGGTTGTTCATCTCTGAGAGACCAAAACTATACAAGCAGATTTTAGATGGCTCCAGCAAATATTACCTTCTGAAGTTGTCCTGTCTCCTAAGCCTTTGCTACCCAAGTGGTTGCTTATTCCTGAAGAAGGAAAAACAATGGTCAGAAGAAGCTTTATCAAACCAAATCACAGGTGATTTTCAGTGGATATTGGGAAATAAAGGCTGGTATGAGCCAGCAGCTTAAAGCTGGAAGGGTGACTGCAGCCCCTAGTAGTGGAGTGGAGATGACTTTCTTCCCAGCAGCTCAAGGCACCTACAAGGCTTCTCTGCTCTCAGCACCCAGCACTAGATGGCATCCAAGGGGGGAATTTGGGCTCCTGAATGCAGTTCTGGGCTCTGAAATTATAACTGTAGCTGGATCAAAAAATGAGGATTCCATCTGGATGGGGAAAAAAATCAGAGGGCCAAGGAGGTGGAATTTTTCCATCTCCTGCTGCTGTCTCATTGGAGTACAGCTCGCTCCGAGGTCTGTTCCATCATCTCACCTGAGTGCTGGGCCATCAGAACAGGAAAATATGGACAGGGTGAAGAACAACACCATCATTCACATGTCAAGGTGCCTTAAAGCCTGTGGGGATGCATTCACCCATGTCCTCTCTTTCCTTTGAATACTGCCAGCCTCATGGCCTCTTGGATGCTCAGTACACTACATATGTTGCTGTCTGTTCATGTGCCATCCCTTGGTGTCACCTAAGGTGTGCAGCCTGGGGACAGCTGCAGGTGCCTGGAAATGCAGCTTCTCTGAGCTGGAAAACATTTCCTAATGAGGGAATTACCTTTGCTTTACGCACCTTTCTTTCTAAATACGCCACATTGTCTCTAAGCCATTAATAGGACTGAGGAGAAAGCAGAAGCACCACAAGAAATTGGTCTTGAGGGGGAGATTTTTCCTCTTCTTTGCCTGGAAGGTGTCTTTCTGGTGACATGGGAAGAGGAGGGAGAGTGTCCAGCATCTCTCCCTGTGTCTCTGCCCTCCTGGGAGGAGGGCAGGATTAGCGCCTCAGCCTGGTTATCAAATTACTTGCTTTTATCATCTCCCAGGTAAGTTGTGGTCAAGAACCAGCTCTTCAGGAGAGTCAGCTGTGCTTGGCCCCATGGCTCAGGTGTGTGGGGCTGGGGGCCAACACCCAAGCAGGGGCTCGAAGGCACTGCTGTGTACAGCACAGAGTTGAACGCAAAGGTGTGAGGAGCAGACAGGTAATGAGTAAGTGTCCGTGGGTGGCTGCCTGGAGGTGCACGAGCCCTGGGAGGGGCATGGCGCTCCCTCCCTGCCTTGTTTGTGTGCTGCAGGTGACCTTGAGTTTAACAACGAGCACTGTGCAATTGCCAGCATTGTATCCTGTGCCCTGACCCCAGTTGGGAGGGTGCTGAGGTCCAGGTCTTGGAGGTGACTTCACGGCCATCACTCCTGAGCATCTTCACTCTGTCTACAGATGAGGAAAGGGTTCTCAGGGCTGAATATCCCACCTGGGGCTGAACATAGAGTGCCACTGCCCTGCCTGTGCCAGGAAGCCCATGGAAGGAGCTGCCCTGACCTTATCAGAGACCCAGCATGGGCCATCACCCCGCCTCACCATTCCCACAGCCCTGTAGGGGAGAAAGAACAGGGCAGGCACTTGGTTTCCCCACTTGCTCAATCACAGGCATTCACTCCCCAGTGTACATTTATCTTGTGATTTGTGTGACAGATGGAGGACCTGTCAGGGTTTGACTCTTCCTTCACTGCCTGGAGGTCAGGCACCAAAAGGGCCTGAGGCTCATCACAGCCCAGAAACCACTTTCCCTCTGAAAACACCTTTGTACTCATGCCTTTTGTTTTTCTTTTCCTTGCGTTTTTCTGGTGTGAATACAGCTCAAGGCAGGGATGTAGGAGAGCTTTATCAGAGTTCAGCTGGAGTTTGAAATACTTTTCTTCCCAAAAGTATATGTACCTACAAGAAATAGCTTCAACCCAAGCCCTGAGTCGGCAGAGGTACTACAGAGTGCTGTTTGTGTGCCCATTTCTTCTACCTGCAATTATGGAGAAATTGCCATCGTGTAAGCAGCAGCTGTATGAATAACTTTATTATTTGTTATTATTAGTCCTAGATGTGTGTTTTTCTTGAGATCGTATCTGCACAAGAAGGCACATTAATAATAGCCTTTTGAACTGGCCGGGTTTAATTTCTATGGATCGTGAAACTTTTGAAGCAAGGTGCTGTTTATTGCTTTCTTTTAAAATCAAAGGTATTAAGCCACAGCAGAGAGAGCTCTGTGTTGTCCAGGCTGAGTTCTTGTAAGGGCAGGCGGTCATGTTGTGCTCACTCTCCTCATCTGGCATCAGCAAAAGGGTCTCATGTTACAGCGTGGTGCCAAGCTATTTTAGGAAGCAAGATTCCCCTTTATGCAATTATTTTTCATGTGAGTTTAAGTACTGCATTCACTTGCACTTCTCTTTTTCTGTTTTGGTCTGTTCTATCTCTTGCCTTCGGGTGGGGTGTGTGATACAGACAACAGCTTCTCAGGTTGTGACAGAAGGTGCTGTCTGAGCATGGCAAACATTAGTGAGAATGGGCCAAGAAATAGGAAAACCCAACTGGAGTACTGTGTCCAGCTCTGGGGTCCTCATTACAAGAAGGACTTGGAGCTGCTGGAGTGAGTCCAGAGGTCATGAAGAGCACCTCTGGTTGGGAGAGCTGGAGGTGTTCAGCCTGGAGAGGAGAAGGCTCCTTAGAGCACCTTCCAGTGCCTAAAAGGACTGCAAGAGAACTGGAGAGGGACTTTGGACAAGGACATGGAGTGACAGAACAAGGGGCAATGGCTTCAGACTGAGTTTAGATGAGGTATTGGGCAGAAATTCTTCCCTGTGAGGGTGCTGAGGTGTTGGCACAGGTTGCTTAGAAGTGTTCAAGAACAGGTTGAATGGGGGTCTGAACAACCTGGTCTAGTGGAAGGTGTCCCTGCCCATGTCAGGGAGTTTGGAACAAGATGATCTTTAAGGTCCCTTCCAACCCAAATCCTTCTAGGATTCTATGAAATCATCATGTTTTCTCTTTGAGAACCATTTTTAGCAGCTTTTCATCGAAGTCCAGTAGGAAAGAGTAAATCAGGACTGGGCTCCTTAATGCAGGTTGTGACCTCACCAGTGTTTTTTGGTCTGCTTATCAGATGCTCATTCCCATGAGGACACAAGCACACAGTTGCAGAACCAGCCAGGCTGGCAGTCTCTGAAAATAAGATGAAAACAAACCCAAACTGAAATACTGCCTCGTCAGACTTGTGTCATTCCTGCTTTTGGCATTGGGTTTGTTACTCCAAAAGTTGCCTCACAAGTTAGTGTTTTGCTCCACTTTCCCAGCAGCTGGTGGTACAAGGCTTTGCTAAAGGTAAGGGGGCTGTGAAGGTGGATGCATGGCCAGGGGAAGATGAGCAGTTGAGGACACATAAAAGAATTCAAAATGCATCACTTTAGGATGGAGTCTTTTTCTTCAGTATCTGTATCCTGGTGTTTCAAAATAGTCTCGTGGTTTGGAAACAGGAGAAATTTTGACATTGAGTGTTAGATGTTGGCAATGCTGGATAAGGGAGATAAAGGGGTCCGTGACAGAGCACATGAGCCATTCGGGAGCTGTTGTGCAACAACTGTCAGTGAACCTGGGTCTTTGTGTGTTTAAAGTGTATTTCCTGACATTTATTGGCAATTTTAAAGGGATTTACTCCTTGCTATTTCATAATCCCTGATTCAGAGCAAATTTGCAGATTTTGAGGATCAGAAGAAACCATTAATGCCATAGTCCAAGTCTCTGGATAGCTGAAGCCACTTATCTTCATCCTCTCCTGTACTGAGCCCAATACTTTGTTCAACTACAGCATATCTTCTATAAAGGCAAGATATGAAGATAGAAAGATCAACCATTAACCCAATACCCAAAAATTTGTTCCAAGATCTGATCATTATCACTATTTAAAATAAAATGAGTAACGTACTTCTCATTTACTTAGTCTACCTTTGGCTAGAAGAATAATTTATGCCCAAACATTCATATAAAAGAAATTATTTTTAACCCCTTTCAAAACACATTAAAAGATAGGCTATACATACATATATATATATATATATCAGGGAATATGCATGGCTTTACAGAGAAACTTTCTAGTGGTTTGGTGCTGTGGTCTACAAGGCCTGATAAGTCATTTGAGCTGTATTAAGGTTAATATCATAACTTGAACATAATTTGTTTTAGTGGTTTTTCTTCTTCACAGACATTTTTCAGCCTTTGGAAATCCAGTGTCCCAAGCAAAATTAAACTGGCACAGAAAAGTGAAATGGGAAGGGAGGATTGTGCAGTTAAAGGGAAAAAAAGGGGCTTTTAACTGGAAACCTGTCTGACAAATGGGAGTGGGCCTGGCTTTACCCCCTCTGGGTATTAAAATGCTGTGTTGCAAGATAATTTGGGGGAAAACTTGTAGCTGAAGAAAGGATGTGAAACAAATGGTTCATACTGAGTTGGTAATTTGAGTGCTCTAGTTTTGTAATGTGCTACTAACCCACACTGTGGATCCTCGTGAGTTTTTGGGCCTGGCTCTTATCACTGAAGCAAACAGCCTCTGTGAAAGGATTCAGAATACAAATGGGGGAGAAAATCCTTTTCAGAGCTATAAACCCCTCTTGTGTTGTAAGGAGCTCAATCGTTTTTGGCAGGACTTTCAAAGAAAACAGTGTGGAGATACCCTCAATAAATAGGAACATTAATATATGGGGGGTGTATTATGTAAATCCATACTTCAGTGGAGTGCTAGATAAGATAAATGGCTGCAAAGAGCAGGCTTGGAAGGCTGCTGGTGAGATTTTTTTTGTGTACCGTGGCCCTTGAAGGCTTGGTGCAGAACTTGGTGCCCAAGGGGATGTGGATGTCCTACCATCCCCTCCTGCTCAAGGGGCTGCTGCAGTGTAACCATCTAAATTTTGTCTACATGTGGCACAATCTTGCTCAGCCACAGCAGTGCAGTGATACCCCTTAAAAACCTCTTTTCTCCCTGTTTTACTGTGAGCAGTTCCTTCACTGTTTCAATGGAAATGAAGGAAAGTTTCTCCATGGCAGAGCTGGTCTGTGTAGCTCCTTTACACCCCCTTAGCATTTCATGGCACAGAGGGATCATGGCATGGAGGGATGACCAGGGTTACAGTGAACCCAATTCATGTGATGGAGCAAATATTTGGAGAAGGTCCAGCCTGGCCCTTGCAAACACATTTAAATACTTCAGGCTTGCAAACAATGATTTATCAAGATAGAGACTCAGAAGTAGATAACCCCAGGGACTTGAGCATTGTATACAAATACCTGGCCTGGCCCTTGTAGCTCATGTGAGGCAGCAGCAGGAGCTCTTCCCTGGTGCACCTCCATTTTCATGTTGTACCGTTGTGCAGGACAGGGTGGACAGAAGGTCCCCAACACATGGAGCCATGTGCTTCACTTTTTCCTTGTGCTGCTTCTTCTCTTGATGAGCCCCACTCTTGCTCCATGTGTATTTTGCTTAAAATGTCTTTAGAAAGCCTCTCCCTGTTTCCTCAGTTACACATCCAGTACCAACCCATCAGAACAGGGTCTTGATTCATGCTGGGAAGGCACAAGCCCGTGTTCAGCATCACCTTTCCTGCTGCCCTGTGGTGCCAGTGGTGACCACCACACACCTGCCCCATCAGTGCCTGTGTTCATCATCAGGGTCTTCATGCTTTGTAGGTGATGCCAAAAGCTATGGGGTGGCCCATAAAATGGCTTGGTCTAGACATGGAAAAATATATTAATTTTCTTTCACTTTTCATTTTTGGATGCTAAGCATTTTCAGCCAGGTTATTGAGATAGTTTGCCACCAGAAATCAATCCAAGCTGAAAAAATGTTGGCGTAGCTGTTTATATTATAAACCACAAATGTTTGTATCCTGCAACAAACACCTGGGAAGTGTCCAGACCAGACATTACAAACGTGTTAACTACCCCGAGTCAACCAGTAATCAATTCGGGGCTAAAAACCCGAGTGTCGACCTTTCCTCTGAGACTGCTGTTTATAACGGGGCTTTCATTTAGATCCTGACCTAGAAGCGTAATTACACCATGGCACATTCTTGACTTTCAAACAAACCTCTGGGAACTCGCCAGCACAGAGCACAGACCTGGATTTTACCAGGTTGGAAATGAGGGTGATGTACCACCTCTTTCATTAACTGTTGTTGATGGTGAAAATGCCTGCCTGGTAGAAACTGGGAATTCTACAGACAGCCCTTTAAGGCTACACTCAGAAACACATTAAAGGGTTTGAGGAAACTATATGACAATACTGATCGATTGAAATCCTTTTTTTAATGCTACCAGTTGGAGGGAAGGTGTATTTTTCAGGCTTGGAATTTTTCATAATTAACACACGTTATTTGTGATTGAGACGCTGCTTTTTGATTTTGGCAGTCCAGGCTGGCTCCAGTTCCTCCATCAGTACTGGATTAAATCACAAGGCATTGGGAAACCATCCATCGCATGACCTGCTGGGGTGCTTTGATGGAGCTGGAGGGTTTGGTTTTCCCCAGCAAATGCTGAGGAAGGACAGTAGATGGTGCTGTTATTCTCTTTTTTGAGGACAGGGATGGCACGCGTAGGGCTGTGCACAAGGTGTTGCCAGTCCCCAGTATCCCCAAATCGTAAATCAGGCGCCTCTGGATCATGGAATTTGGCCTTCAGAAAATCTTCAGATTAAATAAAACTAAATACTTTTCTACAGCTTCTGTGTTTTGATCTTTCAGATGAGATTTCAAGGTCACGTTTTCAAGCTTTTTGTTGACATTTGTAGTTTGTCTGGGGTTTTTTCGTGGTTTTTTTTTCCTATTTTTTGTAATAATGTGAAGTGGAATCCTCTAATCGTTTCAGGAGCCTGCAAGATTTAGGGGAACTAAATTAAATTAAGGAGAAACACCAGGATTGTGAAACTTGGCAGGAGTTCAGATGCTGGTTTCAAAACAGATTGGGCTTGAAGGTTGTTGGCAAATTGACTGTGGCTGACCCCGTGTAATTCAGGCTGCCAGGAACAGGTCCGTGACCACAGAATGTCCTACCCCACGGGTCACTGAGGCACATGGTTGAGGGATGACCCTTCTGGCCTGCATCAATCTGGATCCCCAATTTCCCAAGCAGTGCCAAATGCTGCATCAGGATGGCATTATTGGTTAACTTTTTTTAATGACCTGAAGGTTTATGAGGCTTGATCCTTCCCAGCAGCATTGGGAAGGGGCAGAACTGGGCCCCCTTTGGATTTCACTTTTACTTGCCTCCCTCTGCAGTGAGAGGTCTAAGTCCAGCCTTTGTAAACATTTAATGGGTCAACATGATTGCACAGGTTGGACAACCTGGCGCCAGTGAAGGTGTCCAGTGTGTGGACATGGGCAGGGACACAGCAGCTCTCCTGCTCTTAACCTCCTCCTGCCTTGAGGGGGGGCTTGGCAAAGCCCCCAGCTCCCTCCCACAGTTCACAGCCCCTCTCAGGGTGTTTACTTCAGCAACAACAGCTGATGATGCTTAAAATAGACTTGAACAGGGTAGTGGTGGTTCAGCTTTGGACTTTTCAGAAGTTTACTGGTAATTCAGCCTCGTGACTTCAGTTTAGGCCACCTGATGTGCAGCACGTAACTTTGCTCTGGTTTCCCCCTTTGATGGGGAACAATCTCAGATAACAGATAACAATCAGCAAACTGAACACAGCTCACTTTCTTATTTTAGGATTGCTATAGACATGGTCATTAACAGCTACAAGAAATACAATAGGCAGGGCCTGGTCCTCCCACGCTGCATGTCCCCTCTCCAAAAGTGTTGCTGCCAAATCCTCCCTGTGACAGAAAAGCAAAGAGGATTCCCAAATAAAACCTTGCTGTAGGTCTGAGGGGAAGGTCATGGGCAGTGCACAGAAATGAGCATCCAACCATGCATGCTTTGGACATCAAACTGGTCTGCAATGTCATTTGTGTTTGCAGCACATCAGGAAGAGCAGAAGAAATTCAGCCTGAAGAAGAGAAGGCTGCAGGAAGACATGAGAACCCCTTTCAGTATCTAAAGGGGATCCAAGAGAGGTGGACTGGGACTTTGACAAAGGCATGGAGTGACTAGAAAAGGGGGAATGGTTTAAACTGCCAGAGAGTAGATTTGGATTTGATATTAGAAGGAAATTCTCTCCTGTGAGGGTGGTGAGGCCCTGGCACATGTTGCCCAGAGAAGCTGTGGCTGCCCCATCCCTGGACGTGTTCAAGACGAGGTTGGACGGGGCTTAGAACAACCTGTGATAGTGGAAAGTGTCCCTGCCCATGGCAGGAGGTTGGAAGGAGATGATCGTTAAGGTGCCTTCCAACCCAAACGATTTTATGGTTCTATGGTCTTCTACACTTGTAAGCAGAGCTGCTGAGTGCTGGGGCCACATCCTGCTTGGCCAGGAGCTGCCCCAGGAGCAGCCCCAGGAGCATGGGGTTGGTGGTGGCCAAGGGCAGTGCAGCTGGCAAAGCTGTCTCTGCACCCCAGCACTAATGCTGGACTAATGAAACACATTGTAGGGACTAATTAAAGTTGTGTTGGGCCAAAGGGAGTGGGATGGGGTAAGTAGGAGCATAAGGGTAGGCTACAGATTCACTCCCTGCTGCAATAAATATCTATTTTACATTAAATAATGTGTGGGATAAACTAATTCCATGAGCGGCAGAGCAGAAACTGGAGCCTTCTCCCTTCCTTACTCTCTCCCCAAACCCACCCTGTGTGCTGAGTGGAAACAAAAGGTCTCAACAGGCTCCTTTTACCCCAAACCAGACCTTACTGAATACAATTTTGAGTGGACAACAAAGAAAACAGTAACATTTTTACTATTTTTTTTTGGTTGGTTGGTTTTGCTTTTCTTTTGGCAGATACCCTTTGGCCTGGATCTTTTTTTTTGGTCATGAGGAAGAATTGAGGAAGAGCTTCTCTCAGTTTTTAAGTTATTGACCTCACTGATACAAAGATATAAGGGGCAGCAACAAGTTCCTGCCCCTTATCCCATTCCAGGAGCAGTCTTAAAGAGCTGATTCTCTTAAAACCACAAGACTGGATGAATAAAACTCAGTTCCTCTTTTAATGTTGTTGGGTTCTGAAATATCCCAGTTAGTGTTTAAATCTGGGCAAGAACAATTACAGTTACAGCAATGTTTTATCTTTCCAGAGATTTTATCAGTGCTGTGTTCTTTGTTCACTAAAGGTTTGGTTGAGCTTGGGTAGGAAGGTGATGAAAATGCTGTGAGATTAGACCTTTTCCAAAAATAGTGAAGCAAAATGCACTAGTAACAGAAAACCAGTTGGTTCAATTAGATTTTAGATAGAAAACCCTCAGTCCATAGTGGGAATTTTGAGCCTGCCTGAAAGGAATAGTTGAGGCCTAGAAGGATAGCTGTTGCATAGTGTATTCAATAATTCCATTTATGAATATACAATTAATCATTACCAATGACTCTCTTGCATATTATTGACAGAGGCACAGAAGCTGCTTTTTGGTGCTGCTGACTTACCCATTGTTGAGTGTGAACTGGACAATTGTAGTGGCTGCTGCTCCCTGAAGAAATTGTCCAAGATTCAGACTTATTTGTGTGCCCTGGCTTGCTTCAATTAACAGTAAAATCTTTTTGTTATGAAAATGCAAACATTAATAGCCTGAGGGGTCTTGCAAATGCAAATATAAAACTATAATTTCAATTTCCCTTTAAGTACAAGAAAACCTCTTCTTTTTTTTTTAATTTGCTGTTAAAATAAGTCTCACTTTTTGTTTATTTTTTTTTCTAGCTTTAAATGGAAAATGGAGTTTAACCCAGAGAATCAACAGATTTGGGGATGTTGGGAGGCTGGAGCCAGCTACTGAAATCTGTGGTCTCGTGGTCTCCTCTTGGCAGGGCCAGGCTCTGAAGGGCGTGGGGAAAGGTGGATGCTTGGCCCCACAGTGAAGGCAAGCTGGGCTGGGCAGTGTGCCCACAGCTGGCACAGGGCTGGCCCCTCAGCTGGAGGAGAATTCCCATGTGAAGATTCTTTCCACTCACTTCAGGCATCCGAGGAACCTAAATTAGGCACCCGCACCTCTGCCATGGCTAAGGGAAAGAGAGAGAGACCTTGAGATATGTCCTCCACAGGCAGCTTGGTCCCCTGGGTGGATGACTGTCACCATGGGGCACCATTTTTGGCCAAAACTCATGGTTTTGTGCTCAGTGCTATGGGGTGACAGTGGGCAAAAGAGAGCTGTCTCCTCAAAAGAAAGGTGGCACCAGAGTGCGTATCACTGAGGCACAATGAAAGAATTGGAGGAGCGTCCAAGGTCTGTTTTCTCTTTCTTTTTACACCACACATATAAAAGTAAAATATGAAAACAGCAACTTTGCTTTCTTCCTGGCCCTGGTATGCCCAGGTATATGTCTAAACAGATTCCTGGAAAATCTACCCTTGCCAAGGTGCAATCTCCAGCATAGTCTGCAGCTCCACTAAAAGCAGCAGAGAAGTGTGGTCCTACCTCCTTGCCTGCCCTCCCTGCCTCTGCAAGCAGGGAAACACCAGGGATGCAGCAGGATATGCACCTCAGCAGAAGATTTCGCCTGCCAGTGTTTTGCCAGCACACAGATGGAAGGTTGAGGTTGAACACAAGACCAAAAAATAAGAAGAAAAGTGGTTAGATACTGTCCTGAGCAGTTCCCTTGGGTAGCACCGCTCTTTCCACTGCCTGCACCCTCTGCACAGAACTGTGAGCGTCACCACCCTGCCAGCTGGGCTTTCTGAGAAACCTTTTGTTTACTTCCTTGGTGATTTTTAATTAGACCAAAGGAGCGATTAACCAGCATAATAGTCCCTCACCCAACCCCCAGCTCTCTCGTTACACTCACTTGATGAAGGTAGTGAAGGTGGTGCTGCTACGGTTCAGTGGTGGTACCTGGCAGGGTGGCACAGCCAAACCGTCCTTCAGCCCTTAGCCTGGGGTGGCCCCAGTGGGATCTGCCAGGGTCTGTGGGTACCATACACACCATGCCCGCTCCAAAAGGCCCTGTCTTGGCATATGGATCAGAGCTAGAGGGCAGGAAGAAAAAACTGGAGAAAAAAATATTTAAAGTTATTTGTTACTGATTTTCTGTCCTTCACACCGTTGCCACCTTTCAAGAGTCCTCCAGCGTTGGGTCGGCTGGTTGTTTTCCTTCCCCCCTGCACTCCTGTATGAACGCTAGAGGCTCCCTCCCTCCTTCCCTTCTTCTGGTCTGCGAGAAACTTTAGTTCCTAACTCCCTTTTTTTTTAACTTCCCTCAGGAAAAAAATGTGGACTTAATTATCTATGTAAAATGTCAGATGCAGGAAAGGGGCTGTGCTTACTTGGATATCCCATCCGAGTCGAAGTGACTGATTTTTTTCGCCCCCCCCCCCCCTCTTTTTTTTTTTTTTTTTTTTTTTTTTTTTTTTTTTTTTTTTTTTTTTTTTTTTTTTTTTTTTTTTTTTTTTTTTTTTTTTTTTTTTTTTTTTTTT